>CAODLS011050890.1:0-26988 GCA_948243855.1 Flueggea neowawraea
CAGAGCTTGAACTACATGTAATTTGGCAAGTAAAAGATGTTACCTGTGAGGGATGTACTTGAGGACACCCCAAACAGCTTGGCCTCCCATGGACAAGCCAACAACATAAAACTTGGGTCCAAGTCCTAGGTTGTCTGCAAGATCTTCTACATCCAAAGCCAAGCTCTTCGGTGTTCTCTTTGGATCAGGATCACTCTCTCCATAACCCGGTCTGTCAAAAGACACCAGATACACCCCTAGCTCCTCAAAATATTTCTGACAGGGAACAGAAAAGAGTGTAAGAAAGTCTTGACAAGAGCAATCTTAAAGTTAAGATACTGCTATTCATGGTATTTAACCATCCGCTTTGGAGCCTACAGGCGCGCCTAGGATGCGACTTTGACAACACATTTGGAATTGATACAAACAATACCGAAGCACCACTGTCTTTATGGTGTTTGGTATTCACTTATTCTCAGTTTTTGAGATCAGGGCTTCAAGTCCTTACGTCCTGTATTTTGGTAATCTGTGTCGATTGATTTACTTGCGCACACAATTACATGTGACATAAACACAACAAAAATAGTATTCATGTTGAGCGTGTCATTTTCCAGAAATTGCCATATGCAGTGTTCTACTGAAAAGGCAAAAGAATGAATTACCGGAGATGGGTTTGTCAAGCTCATTGTATCTTCTCTACAGAGGCCAAAACCATGAATGTATATGATCTTATAATTGGCAGTTTCTCTGGGGACACCATGCTCCTTATAAGCCAAATACCTTCCGTTCCTCAGCTTCACTCTTGGTGCTGTAATGGGAGGACCTCCTGGAGAGCCACAAATCTTGGGTGGTGAAGGTTTTGTGGCCTGGTATGCCCATGCCACCAACCCAATCAACAATACCACTGCAATTTGCTTAATCATACCTATAAGAAATCAAGAAAAGAAGTAATCTTTTCACAAGTTGCACTTTGATTTTGCAAAGAGCATTAATATCAGTTTTATGTTCATGGTATGAAAAGTATCAAAATTTGACATAAAAGTGTGCCTAATGATAAAGAAAGTAAGCTAGACATATGAGAGTAATAGGGAGAACCTGAAATGAAGTGATTTGCTTAAGTATGTGATAGTTTCTTGATGGGTACCAGCATATATCTCAGTGTTTCAACAACTATAATTGCGATATAAATGGAGTGAAAAGAATGAAAGTAACACTGTGATGACTGATATGGAGGACCCAGTTCAGGAAAAGTAAATGTAAACTTCAATGTAAAAGTAATAATGGTGAAGGTAAGTGAACACACTTACGTAACTTGCAAAACTTGATGTTGGACTTTAAGACTAAAGAACAAAGAAAATGAAACTACTAAAAGGACTCTTATGTTTTCAATTTCTTCTTTTTTTCCTCCTTTTAAACAAAAAAAACTCTTTTTTAATACAAATAATTTGGGGTTCAAATTTTGTCTTTTTCTTTTTATCAAGTGTTTTTTAAAGAGATTTAACCCTTGTTTTTAATAAATCTGTTTAGAAAAACTAACATTTAACATGTTTTCAACATATACTATTTAGCATGTTGTTTTCTCAAAAGACAAGTAACTCTCTTTACTTGTATACTATTCAAAAAATTTGTTATCTACTATATGTTGTCCGTATCCGTTAAATTCTATACTTCTAAAAGAAATCCTAAAACAACTTACTAATCATTAGACCAAATTTTGTGTAAAAAAAAATTGTTATCATATTATCGGACCATTGTTCACAAATCACAATGATAATGTGTTGAACAGTTGGACACAATTTTGGTTGTGTTCATAACTGGTCTGTCCTTGATCAAACATAAAATTGGGGATTGAAAAGATGTTACTCTTTTCCTGGAATGAAATTTTTCATCTTTTCTCTTTTCTTTCTCTCTCTACCGGAAATAAGAAACCATTTGGTATCCTTCATCATTGTATTAACAAGTACCTAAACCAACACACTAAGAATACACAACAAAAAATACTGGGCTACATAGATGAGACAACAAAAAAATATTGGTGACATTAACATGTACCTAAACCAACACACTAAGAAACCGTGAATATCAATTACTTGGCTATATTTTAGTAATTAGCATGTTGACCCTAAACAGATTTTATTCATGAAAGAACAAGAGTTCGAGAGAAAACTTGTTGGAGGATATTCGTGTGAATGTTCTAATCTCGAAGTGGTTGTTACACTTTTTTACAGTAAAAAAAATGGCACTGGGCAACACAAATCATCTAATGTCTATAGATTTCTGGAAAATTGTAGCAATGAAAACCATTTTGAAAAGGGCCTCCATAATTCAATGCTTTTCAATCTTGACAATTGTCAAAATAAATGAAATGAGATAGAGATGGCAAAGTAAACAACTTGGTAAACCAACTATTAATGACAATCCTAATCTAGAAACATAATGAGGTTGGAAAAGATTGATGAATAATCGCTAGAGAAGAAATTACAGAAAAAATGGTCCTGAAAAAGACTTTTCTCAACAAACATATTGGCAGTTAAACAATTGATTGTATGCGTCACAGTTGTTGATACTTGGTGGTGGTGGTCGCCCAACTCTAACAAACATACTAACTCATCCAACCAAAAAATGTATGTAGCTTCTTTGCCTCACTAGTTTTTTGCTGCATTTTTACAGTATTTATTATTTTGCGGCCTAAAAAGATATGTATACGACACAATTTTGTTATTCGATTTAGGAGACTTGAGAGTTGATTTAAGAGCAACTCCAATTGTTATATCTAAAATAGGTATGATTATCATATTACATTAATATCTCATTAAACTCTCTCTTTATTAAACTCTCATCTACAATAGTTATACTCATCTTTATACTTAAACATGGGACTCACAATCATCTCCCTTCTCAATTAATCTATTAATATTCTAAAATCAATAAATAAATATATTAAACCTATTTTTTGTCAATATTTTTATTTAAATTAGATTGCAATTCTAAGAATTATAATTTTAATTAATTCGGATGAATAATTTATGTGAATTTTTTTAATTATATTTTCTATAAATTAGTTCAATGAAAAATACGAAAAATGAACCTCGATGGGTCAAAACATAACTTTCAATGTTTGACAATATTCTCTTCAAACAAACAAAAAAATGTTCAAAAATATTATATTACATTAAGCAAACGATTCGAAATACACTGATAGAACGATTTGCAAAATAATACATAAATAAATCGAAATAACACTTAACATTAATTGTTGTTCTCATTACTTTCGAAGTGGGTCCAAATATGTTCAACCAAGTCTGCACAGAGACGATGATGGACTACCATATCACGTAGTTCGGCATGCCTTTGTAGGTATTGTTGAAATTCCCGACTAGTGCCACGAGTTACTCGAATCAGTGGCTCTCCATCATCATCCCAATTGGTGATAGTAACTCCCTCGTATTCGACAATCATATTATGCAATATGATACACATATACATTATGTCTTTCAACTTACTCTTGTACCAAGAGCGAGCAGGGCCACGTACAATTGCCCATCGAGATTGCAAAAGGCCAAATGCTCGCTCGACATCCTTCCTTGCAGCTTCTTGCATTTCTTTGAACTTACGTCTTTTCGGGTCTTCTGGATATGAAATTTTTTTGACAAATGTTGTCCATTCTGGATATATACCATCCGCGAGGTAATATCCCTTTGTATTCGTTCCATTTACTTCGAATTGGACGTCTGGTGCTTTACCAAATAATACATCATTGAACAGAGGTGATTAGTTGATCACATTTATATCATTGTTAGATCCAACCACTCCAAAGGCCAAATCCACAAGTCGGTTGAAGCTATGACCTCTAACATAATTGTAGGAACTCATTGGTCACCACGAGTGAATTGACTTTTCCATACAACTAGACAATTTTTCCAATGCCAATGCATGCAATCTATGCTACCAAGCATCCTAGGGAAGCCGTGACATTCCAAGTGCAGATGAAACAAACGTTGAATATCTTCACTGGTAGGCCTTCTTAAATACCTTTCACCGAATATCTCAACAACGCATTTGCAGAAATTCTCCAAACATTCCAGATTAGTGCTTTCCCCGATCCTTATGTACTTGTCGTAATGGTCAGCCGGAGCGCCATATGCTAATTGTCGTATAGCAGCAGTGCACTTTTGGAGAGAAGATAGGCCCTTTAGACATGTCGCATCAACTCGCCATTGGAAATATTAGGAATGATTTTCCACAGCTTTCATAATTTGACAAAATAACCCTTTGCTCATTCCAAACCTCGGACGAAAAATGTTTTCATGATACACCGGATCATCTGAAAAATAATCATTAAAAAGGCATTGATGACCAGTTTCACGATCTCATTTCAAATGTTGACGCCCACCAGTGCTCGAAGACTCATTTGTTGCATGTTTGCTTCATTCTTGCAATAACATTATCACCATTTGCTCGTTAGAATCATCCATCAAATCTTCCATAACCATTTTTTTTTAGCTTTTCAAAATTGTACGAACCCATTTGGTTTGCTAGTTTAAAAAAATTACATTAAAATTAATATGAACAAGTTTAAAAAAATAAATTAATTACTTAATGCAATTAAAGAAAGAAAATACATTACATAATGTAATAAAACAATAAATTACATTAATAATAATAATACCCTACAATGACTAACTAAAATAATACCCTAGTAATAAAATAAATTACTTAATACCCTTAATAAAATACATTACTTAATGCCATATTTTTCTTTGATAATCGCACAAATTTGAGCGTGCACTTGACATTGTTTGGAAGACATAATCGAAGTATCCTTTAGCAATATTTTAAATTCGGCAAGCCTTTCAAACTGCTCTTAATTTTTTGTTTTAGTATCTATCCTCTCCTTCAATTCGTTCCATTGCCTTTCCAAAACTTCGATCATGCTTGATGTACTCTCTTTTGCTTTTCCCTTCCTCTTCGATTTAGATTTTTCCTTCGCTGCTTTTTGGCCAATTGGACGAACTTCGATTTCATCCTCATCGACTCCCACGCTCGTGTCGGCATTGGAAGAACTTGTATATGTACCACTTTCATTATTTTTGGTTCTTTTGGATGACCTTGGCATTGGTTCCACTGTTTTCCATTTTGGATCATCTTTCACCATTACCCACACATGCTCGTGTTGGAAATGTTTTTTTTGGCTTTGGTAGTACAATTTACGAGCATGTTGTTTAATTTGGTCGTCACTCCAATCATTACGATGCTCTCCCACAAATCTGTTGTAAAATTGGTTAAATACATTTACCCGTGGATGCATCCAAAACCAATGTTACTTTATTGCAACACGTGTCCTTTTAGGACCCGATTTTTTGTGCTTGTTGAAATAATTACAAATCCTTTGCCAAAATGCCTTTTGATTTTGCCCCGTTTCCAACAATATTGTCAGTGGAAATAGTATTCCAAGCTTTCATGAGCATGCTATCATCATCCAGTGTCCAAGCTTGACGCTTTTCGCCCACATCAACATTATGTGGTTCATCTAAATTAAAACTATCAATTCGTAGTTGAATGGACATTGAGGGTGTTTGAGAATCAGATAACGAACATGGGTCCGATGCATTGGAAGTGCGAGATGTCATATCTAATGGTGAACTAGTTGAATATTGTGATGGAAAATAAGGGTAGGTGAAATTTTTCAAATTTTGATTGTAACAATTTTGTGGAATGAAAAATGGATTTGATGACAAATTTGGTGCACTTTCACAATTTTGGAGAGGTGGGAAATTTTATGGATGTGGGAAATTTTGTTGTTAAAATACGTATGGTACATTTGGAGAATTTTGAAAATTAGGTGGAAAATAACCATATGGATAATTTCAAGAATTTAAGGCATTATTTGGGATAGGATTTTGGGAAAAAATTGATTATGATTTGGATCAATTTGACAAGATAAGATGGATAAATATAATAGATATTATGTGTTTGATGAGAAGAGAGTAAAATATAATTGAGGTTGTGTATAAAAATTATGTTGAAGTGAAATTGAGTATTTATAGGTGAAAGGGAAAAAAAAAACAAAAACAAAAGGAAGGGACCGTTGAAAGTAAGAACCAAACGGTCCCTTACAAAATTGTTCACCAACAGTCAAATGACCATTTGAAAAAAAAAAGGGACAAATTATTGTTCATGGGATTCACCTGTCAAGTGGTCCAAACCATGCGGAAGGCGCAAACCTTTCGCATGGTGTTAACATCCACTACCCAATGGTAGTGGATGCTGACATAGGGACTTTGAACGAGAGAACTTTCCATGTTACAAATGTCCTAATGAAATTTTGTGTTTTAAGGGATTTGAATTAATAAATTTATAAAAAAAATTAAATTTAAAAGCACTTATTATTAATTTAAGTTACTCAAATAAATGACTAAATATTTATATAGAAGTCCAACTCATATACACATCCAAAAACATGTAACACAGAGTCGATAGTGAAAATGAAAGGTACATTTGAAAATAAAAGGCAGTAAAGAAGGCTTGCGTACCAGACTTTAAAAAGAGCTGACGATAAGATTGCGCAGTTATTGCATTGAATGCTGCCGAAACCCACATCCGGGCAGAGCCAAGTTGGGCGGTGCAGAAGTATCATATCTTGTCAGTGACACAGATTACACAGGGCAGGACACGTAACAGAAGTCCATTCATTAATGCATTCCCATAATATCGAAGAAATTGATAATTTTGTTCTATTTGAAATCGAATTTTCCACTTCCTAATACGGATGATTATTAAACTATGAGCCTATTAATTCGCATGTTGTTCGTTACCTTTTAAAAAAACAATAATGCTCTAACTGTCTATATTTTTGTTAAAAACATAAAAATACGCAATCCGAGCAACATCTCTCAACGCAAGAGCTTCCATAAATCAGTCCCAAACGCAGACTCTTGGGTGTCCTTGAGAGTAACATCTTTTGGTTTGGTTCTTAAGCCTTGTTTGGTAACTCACGTTAAAAACAGGAAAAATATTTAAACCAATTCACATGTTAGACACATTTTGCCTCAAACCCATAAACCAATAGGCTAAGTTCCTATCAGTATTGAAATCATCTACAGTACTAAGGGTTTAAAAATTCGATTCCTTAGAACGAATGTAAAAAGGCCGTAAAAAAAAGTCAGCTTGGTACAGCCAGCTCACCTGCAAATTGCTTATCACACTTGCAATTTTTTTTGAGAGCTAATGAAGGTGGAAAAAAATTAACATTGAATGATTAGTTGTTTCACAATGCTGAATCAATAGCTATTCAATCAAATGCAGAGAGAAAAAAGGAAAGAAAGAACGAAAGAAGGAAAGCATACAAGGGCTCGAGAATAAATACAATATTGAGGGTGCCAAAAATGCTGAAAAAGACATCCTGCACTTCTCCTAAAGATCTATATCCTTTTGAAGAAGATTGTATCATCAAAGTTGTCAACGATCTGCACCTGTAACAAAGCACAAACCGCATGTATGCAAATTGCTTTGAGTTGGGCAGCCATAGTCAGCATTCCCATTGTTAGTCAAGCTACCTTGGCATTTTTTGACGGAAGATCATTCCGGAGACAGAAGTTGACGAGAAAAGAGTCCATGATGATCTACAAGAATGACCGTCTTGTCAGACTAATGTAGTATGTAAAATGGGATACGTTGTTTGCTTAATTTGAACAACCTGAAGTAAATACGCGGCTACACAGGGGAGAACAAGCAATCCTGATTCACCAAATGCACCACCGAGCTGTTCTACTACTGCTGCAAGGACGGGGAGAGTTTTCTAGACAAACACAGAGGCACGGTAAGGGTTAAAAATTAATCAAGGACAATATATTCTTTAACTAAATGGATCTTAAATCCGCTTGAAACCAAAAGGTAAAGGACCAGCAGGAAGGGCACAGTTGTTTTCTATGATTGTTCAGAAGAAGAGGAATATAATTCCCAGTTCATCTGAACCAACACCCCACCTCCACCAACCAAAAAAAGCAATGATAATTAATATTGATGAATAAGATAAGCAGTCAGCGAATTGGCACTAGGCATAACGCATACATGTTCAAATATAGTGTAAAAGAAAAGTCTGTGCATGTGCAACAGTAAAACCATAGCGAAACTATATCCAGCTGAAAGGCAAAATAAAGTTACCTGGCTTGCGACTAGCAGAAAAGCACTGGCATTTTCTTTCTTAGTGAAAACTGATTCATCACCACCAGATGCAGCTGAAAGGCCTTGTATGGCGATAGTATTGAAGGCCAATAGGATAAGATGCAAAACTCTGCCATAAAATGTAGCTTGTCAATTTTCATACTGCCAGAAAACGGAATTATCAGATGGAAACTAGAACTTTAGGGGCAAAAGGGCAATAATTCCCTCTTTGACCAAACCAAAGATTAGGCAAAAATGATCCTCATTTATATTTTGTGGTTCTCATGGCAAAACATCATACTGTACATAATGTGGTAAATCAAAATGTTTAGATTCCTATATTTCCTTCCCATTTCCATAATCCAGAATCTCACGAATCTGATTTTCTCCCATGGGGGAGAAGCAATATAATAGGGGAATTTAACAAAAGGTGGCCCATCACAATGTTTAACAGCTCCAAGAGCTAATCCTCAAACTTAACATAGATAATCTAAAAACTCCTAACATTGTGCTATGTCCCAACCAATGGAAAAGTAGCCCAATTGATGGCTTGAGACAGGATACGAGCAGCACAGCATATATTTGGTTACATTACAGGCTGTCTTACATTTATATGATACCTTACAGCTAGATTTGCTATGGACTCAAATGTTCAGCTCAGGGCCAACATAAGAGACATTTCTTTTAATACCATTCAGAAACCAAAAGTGCAAGGAAAAAATGCAAAGAGCTCCAGGTCTTGGAAAAATGGGGAAAAAAAGTATGAGCAATTTTTTCCCATAAAGTATGAACAATTTAAAGCTCAAAACATACACTCCCATTCCAATAGCCACAAGGAAAACCTCAGGCTTAACCATCAATAGCAATGACCTTGACCTACTGACTTGTATCCACGGCACCTGAAAAGTACACATATCACTCAAAATGACTTGAAAAAGAAATGTTTAATGTAGCACAATAGAGTTTTGGAACTAATCATAGGAGTTTGAAAATATAACGCCCTTTGATACCCTCATTCTAGCCAAAAATTGCTGAACTTTCTGAATATGATTTTTCCACTGGGGTTTAACAGTTAGATGAGCTGAAAGAAATGAAGGTATATTGGGCTAGTATAGAAAAAGAAAATTACAGTGTTTGCAGAATATATGCAAATTAAAGCACAATTGGAACCTAAAGCGCCTTTAGGATAGATTCTTATGCATGTGCAGATGAAACACTATCATAATTTGCAACTAACAGTTAGATGAGCTCAACTAATCATTTTTCTAAAGGGAACAGAGCAACACAACAGAGTCCTTGTAAAAGATCTTTGGCAAAATCCTTGCAGTAGAAACATTCAGTAATCTCTTCATTGAATTTCAAAAGAGGAGGAAAAGAAGCCGTACAACTAGAATGATCAAATTGTAAAAGAAGAAAAAGAAAAGCTGTACAACTCACTAAAGCGAGAAAGAGCGCACTGATCTTCGAGAACACCTCATGATTTCTATCAACAAAGTCAGTCAAGCCTGTAAAGACGCATTTAATCAGGATAGAACAGATATTATTTCCCAGGCACCATAAAACTCTTATTAATTGTAACCACAAAACACAGACTTGTTCTTTCCAAGTGTATGCCAAATGGCCAACTCCAATATTTAACAGACTATACGTTGTACACAGAATATCATCTTTAGAGCATTAGTGCCGTCTAGAGTACAGAACGGCTGTGGTGCTTCAAAAAAAATCTTGTTCCCATGTTCTATCCCCTATGATTATTGTGGTCAGACCGAAACTTCTGACCAAAATAATAATTTTAATCCCACCACACATATTTCCTGCTTCAACCAATCAGTTGTGGTCCAAATTTGAACTAAACTTCCTGCACTATTCAGTATTTCTATAAGAGAAACTAATACTATCCAGTTTCTTGCATACTGAAGCACTCCATAGAATGAGGACTGTGAAACACTTACTTTTGGAAGATTTGCGAAAAACCTGCACATTAAAAGGAATGGATTACTACAAAGAAATAAACAATACTAAGCCATATGGAAAGTATAGAGCATTGTAGTATATGGTGGAATGATTTGTGAGAAAGCACCAAAGAGGCAAAGAAGATTCATCAAAAGCGCACTGTACACTTAATTGCTAACATTTCAAGAGCAAGAGTAGCATATTGTATAAACATAAGTAAAATATTTAGGAAAGAGTTACACAGCATTGCATGTGCATGCATGCGCATAATCACGGCAAAACAGTATCCTACAGGATTGCCTAAGTTATGGAAATCAGAAGAGATGTTACCTTCCCCAGGATGAGTGGGATAAGAAGCATGAGAACAAGACTTCTGAACAGTTGCTTCATTGGAACAGATACACCGACTCCAGAAGCTATGAACGTTGAGATAGAAAATGGAATCTGGGAACATTGTATCATTTTGATTCAATTATGAAGCTGACAAAGATTAAGAAGTTTTACTATTCACTATATTGTGCATCTGTGTATGTGTGTGTTTTCCCGTGTGTGAATGCATGTTTATTCCTTTAGTTAGAGAAATTGCAATTCCCATTAAACTCTCCTATTTTTTAATAAATGTGGTTGAAGATATAATTTATTACAAAGTTTTGTCAAAACACTTGAGAGAACTTGTCTTCTAACACCATTTTTAGTTTGCTTTACTAAACAGTAATGCCATAATCTTCTTTTATGGAATGTGAATGTAACTTAGCTACATAATAGATATCATTGCACTGAAAAGAACATAAACTGGAGCTTTACAGTAGGGAATACATATTAAGTGGACTGTCTACACATCTATGCCCATCAGTTAATCAGTCTTAGTACAACTGAGTTTAGAGTTTCTGTTGAGCTAAACAGAGAGACCTTCAAAAAAAATATATTGCTATTTTTTGTTTTACAGAATATGTGACAAATCACAATTTCATATCAAATTTATATATCTTGAGAACCAAACATGTGTAAGAAATCTAGCTCAGATATACTAACAACATTCAGATTCAGTTGTAATAAATAGCACAATGATATACAGAAATCACATCTGCAACAGTGTCAAGCTATCTATTAAGATATAACTGCTATGCCAATGTGAAAAAGCTCTCATTTTCATGTAACTTACGATCAAAATTCCTAAAAGATTAGATATGACTGTCATTGCAAGAGCAAGTGCAGAATTTCCACCCGCAAGCTGCATCCATAATGTGAGAGCTGTAAACAAACACAAAAAAATTCTTATAGGGAAAGAAGGTGAAGAGGACCTAGAGAAAAAAGCATTAACAAACCTGAGTTAGTGCCACCCCACTTGATAATGTAGTTGGCATGCAGCAAAATAATGCCAGTCCTATGAAAAAACATTAAGTATGTGAGCAGATTGTATAACCATAAATTGCTTCGAAAATTTATGCATACAAATCTATTTGGAGGTAAAATGCAAATAATTAAGCATAATAACTAAGGAACTCTAAAGGAAATAATTAGGCTACAAAATAATTTCTTAGCTTCTTCCTCAAGTATATTTATACAACGTGACTTCTAATTCTGCCATATACTGTAGAGGCATCACTTCACAAGTACCAACTTACAAAATCAGGCAGCCACTTCATCTTTCTTCAGACATCACTGACTTATTTATTGAACATTTCAAGATTCAAAAATTATTTATACTCCTTGCTCATGTACCAGAAACTCTAAAAGCATTGTATCCCACACATGCAATTAAAATTAAAAATAAAAAACAGTGAGGCCTGTTACAAACTCCTGAGGCTGGAGCTTAATTTGCAAAATCAACCTCGAAAAGCATGGTGTCATAAATAGAATAGAGCACTGCAAGTAAAAGGGAAATCAGATCAAAATACTATCACCACAAAATGCCAATACATGTGCCATAAGTCAATTACTTCAATCAAACAATGAGTGAATGAATAGAAAACAACTTAAAACAAGGATGAACAGAAAACAGTTTGTTACATCAGTATTGACGAACTTGTTAAAATTATAATGACATATACAACAAATTTGTATTTTAAATTTTAGCTTACTAATAACCCAAAAAGGAAACTACTGGAGACTGAACCTACAAAATGCAAAATGGCAGTAAGAAATTGAAGGTCATACAAGCCTCCCACAGGCCATGCTTCAACAGCAGCACCAATTTCCCCATTCCGCAACGTCAAACCTACATTACAACACAACGGAAAAAATCAATCCAAAACAACTACCTAAGCAACACTCCTAACACACCACAAAGCAAGAGCTATTGACCATGTAATCCCACCTGAAATAATAAATATAGCAAACGTGCTAAACTTCGAAAGATAATATCTATCTGCAACACATCCAAGGCTCGGATTCGCAAGCCCCATTATCACTCCACCTATAAGAGCTGCAAACAAAAGAAAAAATTAAGTTAAATTCAGTTTCACTTTTATAAATTCACCACAATCAAACAAATGCCGTTACATTACCTAACGGAAGAAAATTATTCGACTCGAAACTCAGTAACGATTTCGCCAATCCCAACCCCAGCTTCGAGCCGGCGCCGGAGCCCTTGGGAGCTTCGTTGTGGTCTCCATTTCCCTACGAATGTCAATGGATGCTATTAGGGGTATATTGGTAAGCTGGGCGTGGAATTCGAGGGAGAAACGAACCTGACAAGCCCGCTGGTCGTAGGCTGTGATTCTGGTATGAATTGGAAGAAGTCGAGAGGATTTGAAGGATATAGAGCGAGTGAAGCGGAGGAAGAAGTGGACGGAGGTGGAGAAGACGGAACGATGGCGTTTTGGTGTACTGTGGAGTGAGGATTAGGGTTTGGATGGTTCCCGCCATCTAGAGGAAGCGACTAGTCTTCGAACAGTAACGGTAAAAGCGCCGTCTTTAACCGGAAAGGACATCGAAGAAAGATGTATGAAGATATACGCATAGAAACTAATCAACTATACGTCGTTCGTTCGATAACTCCAACGTAGCTATGCGAACATTAGACGACTAGTCCTTCGGGATAACTTTAGTCGTTTTTTTAAGATAAGTACTTAATGGTTTTATTGATCCGTACATCATAAGCCAGTACACATACAATAACAACCGGAGGAAACGTATTTCACCAAGTAGGAAATAAATCGCCTATGCAAATAATTGGAGTGTTTGTAATTGTTGTTGATCATATCTTTTGACGAACGCACGTTAGATTCATTCATTGAGGTATTATCCGCTCTGAGTTCATAAACACTTACAGTTTTGTTCTTGAAAAGGCATATCAGTGGTTTGATGGATGAATGTGCATATAAACGACATTTGGCATCGATTCTTGGGCGATGTGATATCATGACACTACAGTAGCTCATCAGTCTAGGTTAAGGGGCTTGGGAACACAGATTTAGCGCGAGTTCTCATAAATGACGTCAATTATTGTGGAGCATGTCCTTTAATGATCATGCACTAGGCTCATTCACTGAAGTATTGTCTGCTCTGGGTAATGTATGATAAATTGACATATTAATTCAAGCATAATAGATAGCATTTTTACCCTGCATGTACTTAATCATTGGCGAATTTATATATTTTTCATGTTATGTTTACGGTAAATGAAAATGCATAGAATATGGGAGAAAAATGTTGAAAAAGGCATGAAAAAGGAGTTTGAAGAGAAGTTACAGTGATCGAAAAAAGTGGAAGAAATATCAGCTCAAAAGACACCACAGTAGCCACCACACCCTGCGCCATGGTCATGGTGAAGCGCCACATCCAAACACCACGGTTCCAAAAGCAGGACACAGTCATGGCCCTGTGACTGTGGCCAAAGCCACACCCTGCACACCATAACCGTGGCCCCACACCTTGGACACTCGATCGTGGCTTCACTCCACGGTCAACTTTGCCAATCCAAGGAGGACCACTGCCATGGCCTCCCAAGGCAACGACCGTGGCCCTCCCAGATGGAAGAGAGAGAATTCTAATGAAAAAGACAAAGTGTGGGGACCAAAGGCACAAGTTAGAGGCATTTTTGTCAATAATTATTGAAGGGTTTTCAGATCACATGAGGGGTATAAATACTCCTCTTATTTGCTATTTTAGGAACATTCTTCACACCACCAAAAACATTCTCTTTGTTTCCTCTCTTAGATAGAACATTAGTTTAGGGTTTTGTGCAAGAAAGAAAGTGAGAGCTTGAAGGTTGTGGATCTCTTTGAAGGCAACTTGAGGGGCATTTTCTACATCAACTCTCATTCTACTTCTTCATATTTGTGTTTGGTGACTATGTTTCATTTTAGTTTTTATTTTTTTATTTCATTTTCTTTTATCATGGTAGCTTAAATTTTTAGATAGGATTTAGAGATATAAACTATTGATGACTATTTGCTATTATGATGTATGAGTATTGTGTTTTATGTTCAATAATTGAAGATTGCATAATGGGTATTGTGTTTTATGTTCTATATTTGAAGGATGCCTTAGATTTGATTTGATGACTTATTTGATTGATTATTGTTGTGCTAGATCACCATGACTATAGTTTAGACAAATCTAGTTGAAGGATCGATAGATGAAAGTTAGATGAGGTCCACAAGTATTAAACTTACCTAGCCTAGGATTGATATATTCTATGTAAGTAGGGTGTTCAATGTAATTTCTAAGAGGTTTAAAGAGTTTAGTTTAGTTATATGAGATTGAGAGGACTCTTCTAATAAATGTAGGCATTGCTTAAACGAACTCAAGAGGTGCTTTAAACGAGTTTAGAGGAGAGAATTCTCAATCCCTAAACCTCATTCATTAATATAGCAATAGAAGTCTTAGTTGAAATATCGAAAATCCTAACGTTTCATAATTAATTGTTTATCTTCTTTCAGTTATAATTGCTTGTCTTTATTAATCTTGTGTTTTATTAATCAAAACCCCCAAAGATATAATTATGTGTTTTACTGCTTTTGTTTTACGAATTGATCACTATTATGACCTCATTTCCTTGGATTCGATGACCCTGGGGATACTCACAAAGTAAAACTATATCGACACTCGTGCACTTACGGGGAGCCGATCACTAAGCTCATAGATCCTCACGATTTTGTTCTAAAAAAGATGCTATAGTGGTTTGAAGGAGAGAAGTGCTTATAAGTTACTCTTGGCTTTTACTCTTAGACGATGTGGAAGTATGACACTACAATAGTCTCTCAGTCGAGGCTAAGAGGCTTGAAAACACATGTTTAGATACCTTTGTAGATGAGTCTAACACGCGATCGTCAATGAATATAGTCTACAACAATAATAAATTACAAATTTGACAAATAGAATAGATGGTGTAACTAAAAAAATAAAGAAAATGTTGTGTCTTTTAGATTAAATCAATATATAAAAAATATATAGTACCGATAGATATTAAATATTTTTTTTGATAAGTGGTAAATAATAAATATTTATGTTTCAACTCCTTAAGATTACCAGTGTTTATTTAAAAATTAAATTAATTTTAAAAATTTTAATTATGTGTTTAGCCGAAATATGAACAATGATATATTTTTGTAAATGCTGCTAATTAATAGGAATAACAATATTTCTTTAGAGAAAATTGTTCACTTTCACCATTATTTATCAATTATACAGAAATGGATCATCATTTTAATTAAAACATTTTAATTAAAATAACAAAAAAGCAACAACAATACATATTACTACTTTCTCTTTCCTCAATTTATCTCTCTCAACTTTACTTTCTCTCTCCTCCCTCACGTCCTCTCCTTCCGCCTCCACCTCTGGCTTCTCTCTCTACCTCCCTCTGCTTCCCTCTCTGGCTTCTCTCTACCTTCCTTTATCACTTTTCGGTCTCGCACACCACACCGCCACCATCGAACCTTTTTTTTTCTTCTCAACGCTGGCAAGCATGAGTGACAGAGAGTAAATCGAGGCACGAGGTCAGAGTGTTAAAGGAAGAAAGCGGAGACGTGAGGAGAGAGAGCGACAGGAGCACGAGAGAGAGACAGTCACGGTGACCAGAGGAGACAGAGAGAGCGACGAGAGCACGAGAGAGACAGAGAACATTTGCTCGGTGACCAGAGTAGAGAGAGCGACGAAAACACGAGAGGAGGGAAGCGCAGTCAAGAGCGGAAGAGGAAATAGATCTGCAATTTTTAAAAAATTACACTAATAATTCCTATAAATTTGTAAAAATATAATCAGTCCTAGATTAATTTGTTTCATTAATAAGTAAAAAAGTTCTAAATAATTTGTATTTTGAATGAAACCGATTGAAGTAATTTTGTGCTCATGTTTTACGCTTTTTGTGTTTCATTAATAAGTTTCCGAAAGTTCTAAATGTTGAATTTGAGTGAAACCGAAGCTCTTTTTTTTGTAAGTTGTTCTTATTTATACTCATTTTGTATCTGAATTTTGAGTATATTTTGTTCTCATTTTGCACCAATTTGTACTGAGTTTATTTTTAGGCATATTTTATGTTGCATTTTATATTTATTTTGTATTATAAATTGTTATTATTCATGTGTTTTTATGATTTTATTTTTCTTTGGTGTTTTAAATGGAATATTGGCGAAACATGAAAATTTGGAACTATTTATGTGCATTTCAGTCAAAAGCTGTATTTCTACATGACCACGTCATAGTTGACGCGCGTTGACCAAGTTTGATAACGTGCATTGGGCCACGTGTCACACTTTGGGTCATGTTTTAAATGTGTTTTGAAAGCTTATAACTCAGTTTTGTTATTTGATTAAAATAATTAGCTTTATTATTATTTTTATTAACTATTTTTAAGAGGAATTAGGTATTTCCTAATTAGGAGATGTATTTAAACCAATTTCTCTCTCTCTCTCTCTCTCCTCATTCTCTCATTCACGCACACCAAGGGACATCTGCTACTCTCTCTCAACTTTGGTTTTCTTTCCTCTGGTATGTGTAACTAAACAACTTTCTAGTTAAGGTACTTCGAAGTTCAACCCATTAATGTTGTGAGACTATTGTTTTAATTGATATAAATTTCGAGTATTTATTCAGTTTCTATGTCTTAGTTCTTTTATTATTATCTGAGTTGATTGCATGATTCGGTCGGTTGTATGATTGAACGAATAATATGTTGTTATTTAGGATTGATAGTACGTCACATTAGTCCTAATTGAGGTAACGAATAACGTGAATTTATGTGTTGGACATTGTTCATTGTTATAAAACTGAATAATCTGGTTTAAATGAATCACAAACTTTCCAGTTTCACTGACTAGGATAAGGGTCCTTTTTATTCGTACTATTGTCATAGATTAAACCTTGTTAGGGCGTCCTAGGGGTTGTCTAGTGGTTAGAGAATTATTCTGCAGGGCGTCCCGGTGCTATCGAACATGTAAGAAGGGATTTGTTAACTGAGTGTGTCACCGTTAATTATAACTCTATCTATTCAAATACTTTGTACTGATCATTCGTGTCTGTGATCAACTGATTGGATTGAACAGAGAAGTACCTTAGTTAGACTTTGCTCATTATTGAATTCTTCTTAATTTATTACTGTTGTTTTACTCATTGTTTCAAACTTTAATTTCTGCTTGCTTTCAGTTTCGGTTCTCAATACATTTTCAATAATCTCATTTTACTTTTCAGTTTATGCAATTAAACAATTTTCTACCATTCTCTATGGATCAACAATGTTCACTGCTTTACTATATTTCTAGTGTTCTCGAGCAAGTTAATATTATTTTGGTAGTTTGACACACTACCAGTAAGCGAGTTGTTCTCGCGTTGTAATCACTTGTATTTAGTTTGGTCTTATTTTTGTATTCATTTTCATATGTGCAAAACTGAGAATAACTCATACTCATTTTGTGCTTATTTTGAATATGGTATATGAATACATTTTGTTCTCGTTTTGTACTCATTTTTGTATTTTGAATTTTGAGTACAAGTTGGTCTCGTGTTGTACTTATTTCTGACGCGTGGTCAACACACGATCAAACTTCTGACGCACTGTCAAAAGGTTGTCAAAAAGTCAAATTTTGGTATTTTTAAATTAAATTATAAATTTGTGTATTTTTGTGTACATTTTAAATATTGTTGCCTTTCTGAAATTTAAAATCTTTTTTAAATATTTTTGAGCTTTTCCCGTTTCTTTAAAGGGTATACCATATTGATATATATAAAAAAAACTTAACCACCATATTTTATGTACTAGTAGGTTAATTTGAAATTTAATTTTTATTAATTGATATAGTAAAAACAGAGGAAAGACTCAACAGAGCATTTATCAAACAACGCCAAATTATTTAAAATCATTACACACCTGAGTATTTATTTATCAAGAACATTCATTCACATTAAAACCCCATACAAAGCATTAATCCCATAAAACAGTTTTCTGGATCAAACACGAAATCTAAGAAAAACCAGCACTCTTCAATGAGTCATACAAATAACTCCCAACAACCGATACAAGATTACTGTAAATAGCCATCTTGTTGTTCCTGTCTGTAAGAGGAGTGAAGGGTTTATTGAGGTCTTGGTCTCAACTATGGCATTATTTGGCTGGACAACAAGGATATGTAAGTCTGTCATGTAAAAAACTGGTGAGTTCAAGCTAAATTTGCAGCTATTGAACTCCTCTCTAGCGTTGTAAGAATGTTGTAAACATAATGTGTAAGCATCTTTCAAACCAGGCTCTTTGGTTGATGCGATAAGCGGTTGAATTGCGTTGTAACCTTCGGTCGAGAACAAGTTCGCGCCATTGATTACTGCATTCGCGAGATCTTTAAGGGTTGTTCGGTTTGATTTGGGAATCTTCCATAAGGCTGTCAGGCAGAATTTTGGGTCGTGTGTCTTGGAACATATTGAGGCAATGTCTTGTTTTGTGACATTTTTGGTTGGTGGTGGTGGTGGTCCTCGTGGGATGTCAAATGCAATTGATGGGG
Organism: Flueggea neowawraea; assembly: GCA_948243855.1. Classification (NCBI taxonomy): domain Eukaryota; kingdom Viridiplantae; phylum Streptophyta; class Magnoliopsida; order Malpighiales; family Phyllanthaceae; genus Flueggea; species Flueggea neowawraea. Next base: position 19,032 of record CAODLS011050890.1, read on the forward strand.
TCAAGAATGCGAACAATATTAAACACAAAACATCACAAATCTTGAAGCCATTAGTAACTGATTGTGATGCAAGACTAATCTTCTTGCTTTCAGAAAGAGTCGAATCCTGAACCAAAGAGAACAGACAAAAAAGTTAAGATTGTTTGCAATTTTGTTTGTGACATTTTACATTATTTTATATAGAAAAATGGATTGGTGTTAGTTATGACAAATAACAGAAGAGAACAGACAACTTAGGGATTATTACATCAACAAAACTTAAGCAAGAAATAATAACTGATTAGAACTAATTTGGTGATGGTTATTAATTGGAGAGTAGGCCACTTAACTAGGGCAAATAGTGTTTTGATGAGTGACGACATAACTGCATAGAGTGGTTCGAAACATTAAAACTAATTTTACTTTGTCATACATATGTTTAAATTACTTGAACGATTTAAAATAAAAAAAAAACATTTGCATCACTGTTTAATGTTTATCCAACGTGTTTATATTTTATTTTTTTTTATTTATATAATTTGAAATGTTTTTCTATAGACGATTTGCATAAAACTCAAAAGCCATTGTTTGGATTCGCTCATTTGATTTGATTAAAATTATTTTACGTTAATATTGAAAAAATCTCGCTTATTTTATTTCATTGTATTTTTATTTATGGCTTATTTTCATATATTTAATGTTTTACATTACAACAAATTAATTTGTTGTTTTCTCTATACCCGAAAATTATAGGCAAATGTAGGAAAATCCTAAGGAAACTAATTTTTTAACAATGGAAAAAACATGGACAAATCATCGACATTGTAGATAAATGTCAACCTCTTCAATTTTGTGATTTGTTGCGAATAGTGAAATTACGGCCAAAAGTTGGCAAAATTCGTGTCTAAAGGTTGAAAACTGAAGAAGAGAAATTAACTAACTCATTAACGACGGAATAAAACGTAGGGACTAATTTAAGGAGTAGAGAACAACACCTATTAGCTATGAATAATCCGTAGGCAATTGTAGCATTTTCCTACGAAAGTCATTATCACATAGAGATGGCATTGTTTGTCTAACATATACAGTTTGTAGCTAATACGATTATTTTGTTCTCTATAAGTTTTTTGATTATTAGCCTGTAGGCATATGTTCTTTTTAAATGTGATTTTTTTTAATCTGGGTGACAGTGTCTTTTCTGTACGATATATTTTTGCTGACTCGTAGTATAATATTTGTTATTACTTTCTTCTCGTCGAATATGCGTCTTCAAATATGTCCAAATTAATTAATACATTAGTTTAAAATAACCAACTAAATAGAAAATAATAATACATGAAGTTACAAATGTAAAATACAATGCAAAAACATTAATATTGATTCATATTTCATAATAATCATTAAATGACGGTGATTGAAATTCGGATAATTTCAAGGATTTAGCCACTGGCTTTGTTTGTCATTAGGTATTATTTGCCTAATACCTAATGGTTTACTTTTTGTTTGTTCCAAAAAAGCAAGTTCTAATGATTTGGGTTTTCTAAGTGTTTGAATTTTTTGCAATTGGGTTTCCATTAATTACGAAGGTTATTCATGCAGGTTATTCGTGAATCATCTAATAACACCCATTACATCATTTTCTTGAGGGGCGTTTGCGCCATAAGGCAGAGATGATCAGTTTTTATGCCACCAAAGCTATTACAGAGCTTAGTGACTCGGCAAGATCAGCAATTACAGTTCTCCAGTTGCTTTTAAGTTCTTCCAAGACTGTATTAAGATTTGCTACTGTTCGTACTTTGAACAAGGTTGGTTGAGAGCTTTTCCTTTTTTTTTTCTTTACCCTGTAATGAAGTTGTTTATAATCATGAACTTGATGTAACTTTTGATTTTAGTTTAAATTCTTTTGGATTCTTCTGTTGGTGACTAGCTGTTGGAATCTTCATATCTGAATGTGTTTTCTGTTGATGTTTATTATGAAAAAAGATGTAAGTTTATGTACTCAAATCTCTTATGCCGGTTATAATCTAGGTAGGTGTTGCAGTGGGAATCTAATAATCTAACTGCAGTGAGCACTGCAATCCAAGATCGGCTTATTTCAAGGATGAAGCTAAATTGTTTTTCGAATTTATCAAGAATATTGCAGTTCCCATGGAATTTCTTTGACTGATTATTGATTAAAACCTAATCGAATATATTAATATTAAGTCAAACTCGCTTCCAAAAGACACCTTATGAGAAATGATTGTCACTTAATTATAAATTCAGAAACCAACTCAACCTAGACAATGTAAGATACTTGACATCTTGATCGTTAGATCAGTACTCTTCATTTTCCAGTATTCAGTCTTAGTAGTCCTATTGACACGATCAATATTTCGGTACTTGGTTGTACGAGGAGTTTAAAAAATATCATTCTTGGTCATCAGATTTTACCACCAAATACTCTGAAAAATGTACAAATTTAACCATTTTTTTTGTAAGTAACTTGTTAAATTAAATAGAATGTATGTTAGAACGATTGAAAAATAAATGAATTGTGTCATGCACATAATTCGGCATATAATTTGGTACTTACTTGTTAGGTCCCATGGTTCACACGTTTGAACATCAATGGTAGCTAATTCTGTTGTTAACTAGGTGATCATGGCCAAGCAACTTTAACCTCAAGTAATGGTCGACCAATTCTTCCTCAGTTGGATGGAATCTGAATCCAATACTCCAACTATTCTTTAATTCTCAATTCCATACAGTGTTTTCTATTTTTTGTTAGCTTTAGTTACAAGTCCAACCTATAGAGGAAGTCAACTAAAGTCCATGCAGCTTGGTTAAGAAGGTTTCAAAGCCCTACAACTTCCATTGCAACACAATAAAATTTTACGGATAGATCGAAGAAATTAAAAATTACACTATGCGAACAGCTTGTATGGCAAGTAGAAAATTAAACCAAATATAGGGGTTGAAAGTTTATACATGGAATTTACCTTCGTTTTTATGTCTACATATATTCACAAAAAAATGAGTGACAAATTTACTGTAGAATGTTCGTTTAGGCTAAACTTTTCTTTTTATAATCCAGATCTTTATTAAGTGTCAAGTCACTAACAGAGTGACCTAACAAAATAGGGAAAAACTCCAAACTAAAAGCGATTTTTGCCACTTAAAGCTACCATATCAAAGCATGGAGAAAACCCCTTATTTATAAAAGTACAATAAAATTAAGTACTATGTCAAGAAAGTCATTTTATTTCATTTTATTTCTTGACTAAAAAACTTTAACATATTATATCTTTGATAAGTCATTTTATTTTCTCCCATAAGAAATTCAACCCAAAACTCCTTAACGATGGCGGAGCCAGGTTCTCTTTTAAGCAAGGGCTGAAAGAGATAAATGCCATTAAAATTCCGGTACTGATAGTAACTTGTAGGGACTAATTTATAAATTCTCACAAGTTAGGGATTGATATTATAATTTTCACAAAATTCAGGTGTTTGCTGGCATAATTTCAATGAGACATGCACTAGGGTTTAGAAAGAGTGGTCGTTGTCCCCGCTTATCTTGATCTGTTCTCTGGCCCCCACTTCCCATCTCTCTCTCTCTCTCTCTCTCTCTTAACTCACTCAGCTCCTCTCTTCATCTGCTCGCAAATTTAGCAGCTTTTGTGTTGAGCCATTTTATGGTCAATATGAAAAATCTTTTTAAGTTTCGATGAATTATAAAACAACTGAAAAGTTGAGTTAAGCACGTTGATACAACCCTACGCACGATGATCATACTACAATGTACATAGATACGGCATCAACGCACGGTGTTCTAAATCCTGACAAAAGCAAAGTTACACCTACGGATGCTAATGATGAGGCAACTCATGTTGGCGTGTATCTTGCAATTCTGGAAGCTATGGCAATATAGTCAGAGCACGTTGAAGCATGAAGAATGCACGAAGAAGCTAACTTGTTGCCTTTCTTGGAAAACGTCTAAGCACGTAGACATAATCCCAATGCATGTAGTCAATGGTACCATCAAGGAAGAATGATCGAAGACTTTGCCTATGTTTGAAAGAAGTGAACAAGGCACATAGATGATATCTGGAATCTGTTGGTTTATTACATTAGCTCATCTATTCATGCAAATTTCGTTCAAAGCATGTAAACGGGAGAATGCTCATAAATGCTAAATTTGCAAGAAGGATCGCGTGTTAAGGAAAACATTATTCAAGCCTTCAATGCAATCTGTAGAGTAAAGGTGTCATCTTTGAAGTTCAAAAGACAACGGATGTTGTTAGGTAAGTGACGCACGTGGTTGTGGAATGACGCATATACTGACAAATCAGTTATACGCTCCTCGAGCATTCAAATTTGAATATTCTCTCGTACAAGATGATGTCAGATTTAAAGGTGTGAACTTTCAAGTCATCAGTGCAAAGATTCTTTTGTCACAACATGTATATGTCTTGGGATACGCCTGTTGTCGATTGTCTATGCACGCAAATGAAGGTTTTCACAAAGAAAGTATATACTAGAACTTAGACAACCCACGAAGAAGGGTCTACAATGAATGTTGATCTATGATAGCATATCTAATTATGCACGTAAAATTCAGTAACGCATGTTGGTGAAGCTGATGTCAATTAAAATTCAGTAACACATAGGATTTCCACTATAACGGTGATTGATTTTGGCTCAATCCAACAAGGCCAATACAACAAGGTTGATTCCCGGCTCAACACCTCTAAAGCCCTCACAATGTTGTTTTCCTTAAGTTCACAACAAACCTTTACAATGTTATTTTTTATAGGCTTTCAACAAACCTTTCACACTCTCAAAGTGTATACAAAATGTTTACAAACAATGAAGATCTATACTATAGTTGAATGTATGAGTTTGATGATTGAACTTTGATCTCTAGTTTGATTTGGTGCTTTTCTTGTTTGGAATTGATAGGAGTTTTGGAACAATGAATTTTGATGTTGTTCCACACATTCCTGGCCTCCTCTTGACGTTTTTGTAGCTATTTCAAGCCATATGATCGTTGCTTTGAAGAAACTAGCAGTTGGAGTTCATTTAATTCAGTTGCAGCTTTCGGGACCATTCACAACGTATATTACCGAAGCAAGACGTATGTTGATCATGTTGTAAATCTAGATAACGTACGTTTCATATGCAAGACGTACGTTGATCAATTTCTGCTTCCCTTAACGTACGTTATAGCATTTTTTGCTTACGTCAAGGCTTTGCTGTACATACGTTATTGTCTTCCAGTTCCTTGCTTCACAACTCTAAGCTTTCCAACGTGTTTAACTTCAAGTCAACATTTTTCTCATCATCAATACCTTTTGTTCTTCATCAAAACATAAAAGGATCTTAATGTTGATCACATATGATCTAGCATTCCATCCGCTCGTTAAGTGAGGAGATTTTTAATGGATTCAAACTCTCTAGCGAACAAGATGAGTGGACTAGATTAAGGAAGACCAAACCACTATAAATCTGGGCTTTGTTTTCCTAACCCTTCATATCTTTAATTACATTTTACTTTGGTTGTGTGTTGAATTGAGAAACTGTTTTGATTTGCAAAATATTCAAAAAGTTTTCAAAATAGTTTTAATTTTTTTTTTATAATCCAATTTACCCTCTCTTGGATTGCCATATTGAGCTTACATTTTGCACCGTCATGCCAATCAAAACACCAAACGAAGCCTACAAAATCTAGTAAAAACACAAGACTCCAAATTGAGGAGAGCAGGTGGTCGCAGGAGCCCAAGCACCTACTAGTCCCCATGTGGCTCTGCCGATGACGATGGAATCGATCTAGTTTTAGTGAGTTACAAGCTTATTAGTATTTTTTTGAGCTAATTACTCAGGCTGCCTAATTAAAGCACTGAATTTTATAATTAGGACTGCGTTATTTTAAATTTTACAAATGAAAATACACTCAAACTTTTTTTCACAAATGCCACATTTTTTAAATTGAATCTTGGAAAAATTCATGTCATGTACACTTTCGTAGAACTTTGGACACTTCTGTACACCCTATTAAATTTTTTTAATATCGTGTACTCTGACAAAAAATTGTGTATACCAATATACATAAATAAATCAGTTTAATTTAAAACTGTCAACCGAAAATTCATTAAATCAAATTTCTTATAAAAAAATTGTGAATTTTTTTTTGAACACTTGTGTAGATCATTGTATATGTTCTGGAAAAATTAAATTTTTATTTTTGCTGGAAATCATTTTTCATGAAAAAAATTAATTTCTCGCGGAAATATTGAGATTTCTCGCAAAAGTGGCATTTTTATGATAGTGTTCATTTTTTTAACATTTTTTATAGTTGGAAACTTGGATGACATTTGTAAGATTTGGTATTTATTTTTTAATAAACGTGTTATTTTCCCTGTCTTTTTTGTTTGTTATTACTTCTAAAATAGATGCGTTATTTTCTTGATTTTTTTCTTATGGAATCTATAAATCTACAAAAATATATTCAGTTTACTTAAAACAAAATCCCCTATATGAAACAAATAAAATGTGTTGAAAAACGCTAATTCCAAAACCTAAATACATGCCTCACAGAACTCTGTTGAAAGAATATTACTTGGTACTGTAAAGTGTGGTATGTAAAAAGAATGGCTAAAATGCCATATATGGATATCCAGGGACGAACTGGAGGGGGGTTCGGTATGGTCCGGTAACCCCCCTTCGGACTGGCGGGACGCCATATATATAGTATGAGGTCCTGTCGGGAATTGCAGGACCCTCTTAGGCCGCCGTGAGTGGTGAGGTCGTGAGGAGATGGGGTAAAGGAACGGGGGTTGAAGAAGATCCCCCAGGTTTTTTTTTTTAACCATAGGGATTAAAACGGGTTAACAAAATTTAATCCTGTGTCTGAAACGATTTCAGGCCCCAAGTTTAAAAAAATAAAGACAAAGGGCAGTGATATTTTAAATAGAGGTGAGAAAGAGGGTTGTCTTTGAGAGAAAAAAGAAAATGAGGGGAAAAGGGAGCTCAGTACACCACCGGCCACCCAACCATCGTCGTCTGTTCCGACTTTCCTCTGCCATAGAATCGCCGCCGCCAGCCACCTCGGATTTTTTGGTATGTTGTTATCTCTTTCCCAAACTTTAATTGATTTTTAGGTTTGGGTTTGGATTTGAATTGGATGATAAAATATAGATTGATTTTGAATGTTGATTAAATGATTGATACTGTACATTGAAATAGTTGATAAAATATAGATTGATGATGTTGATTGTTGAATTTGTTTGAATTGAATTGTTTATGACTAGGAATATAGAGAGATTTGTTATTCGAAATAAGAGATCACCAATACCAAGTGGTAGAACTTCAAACAATCCTAATGAGATTCAAAATTGCGATAGAAATGTTGGTAAATCTGGCGAAAAAAGAGTTTCAATGGAGACTACAGAGTTATGTGGTGCCCCAGGAAATTTCTTCTACATTGTTACTGCAGATATGGTTTTTGTTCGAGAGAAAAATATATTTTGCAGCTTAAATAATAACAAATTGAAATAAACTCCACATCTTTTAAGATAAAAAAATATAAAACCTAACAAACTCTTTTGTCAAACAAATCCTATATATGGGCATTTAAAATGACCTTCCAACACTGCAAAAAAAAAAAGAAACTTTTAACAACCTCATTGAATGAGATACATTATGTGTTTAATTCTTGAAGATTTTATCCAAAGATCAAGGCATTTCTCTCAAGTTCTCATCAATTATTTCGCTTCTGCTATATAGACTTCTGCTGGTTAATTGAACTATTAGTATTGTTGTTGTATTAATCTTCAAAGTTCCGATGAAACTCCTGATTAAAAAAAAAAGTTCCAATGAAACTGAAGCATCTTTGCCTAAGGGCAGAATTTAGCGCACCTAACAAGATTCACAGAAGGCACTTGAAAACTGCCTTGCTTACTGGAGTACTCTGCTTCTTGATGAATCTAGTGTACTGGAG
>CAODLS011051027.1:0-16349 GCA_948243855.1 Flueggea neowawraea
CAGATAGAAGAGAGCATGAGTGATCAACATTACGGTCGCAATCTGCGTGGCTAGAAGAGGCAGAGCCTGAGACAGAGGGTTGTCGCTTTGGCTGATACTATGTGCAGCCGTGATGTTCACAACATAACAAGGTTTATTAACTTTCGGGACATGATAAAAATTTTGCAGTGCATTGATATCCATCTTGGACCAATCTTGGCTTCACAATCAATGAAACCTTGTTGCTTAATTTCTATTTTCTGATCCTCCACCTTGAAAAATAAAACCCTTTTTAATAGATTGAAGAAACTGGAAGAGAAAAAGACAGGAAGAAAAGGGGAGGACAAGTTGTAATTTTTTTGTGCAATGTAAGGGTAAAATCTTAGGTAAGTAAGAATTCATGGTAGTCCGTCCTATTTGGTGTCCCATTGTGATTTTTTTGCGGTTTCAAGTACTTCGTCTCAGCTGGTTTCCATAGATTCTGTTGGTATCTATTACTTTCTCTATGTCAATTCGTTGCTGACTTTGTTGTTATGAACTAAATATCTATCCATGTCGATGCCACCGCATTTTATCAAGCTTTCATAACTGCTGGTTTCTAAACTTGTAACTACGACCAAATTAATACTAGCTCAAGGGTTCAGGCATGGCACGAGGACAATATTTTCGTTTTATTTTTTTATTGAAAAAAATAATTTAAAATTTAAATAAATTTTAAATTGCATAAAAAATAATGCAAATAGTCATAACATTTAATTATCAAAATAAAAGAAGTAGGAAATAATTATAATTGATAGTTTGTACATGCCACCTTTGTCCCACATACATATTAAGCATATTATGATTTTTTTGAAAATAATTTCTCTGATATTTCAACTGAATCAATTGATTTTGTGCTAGGGAGACAATGAACTTAACTCACATTAATTAATTAATAAATTTATACATAATAAAAGTACATTTAATGTATCCAATAAATATTAATTAAATTATTTATATAAAAATACAATTTTAAAAATTATAAATCATTAAAAAATTCAAAAAATCAATGAAGAAATTTTAGAAATTGTCTCTTGAACTTCCTCTTTGTTTGAATTCATATATTGTATATGATAACAACAAAAAAACAAAATCTATGTAAAAACATATTGAATTCTTCCTTCTTGAAACACAACAACTATAGTTCTCAAAATACGGAAATGTTATGGAAGTAATAATTAATATGTTGTTCGCTCAAAAGTCGATTTGCTTTGGTTCTTTGGCGGGTCTACACCAATTCGATGAATTGTTTGCATATCATGTCTAATGTGTATGTGGTTGTTTCTCATATCTACTTAGAAGGTAATGAGGTTGCAGACAAACTAGCCAATCACGACAAATCCTTCTTTAGCACGAATTGGTGACATACTTTTCCAAATTTTTGTGGCTCTGTGATCTATGATGATTTGAATAGAGTAGAGAAATTTTGCTTTGCCTAGTGGCGAAATTCTTTGACTTCTTGTGGGTTGTATTCTTTACAATATGATATTTTCTTTTTCTGTTAATAAATTTGAGTTCTAGTGGCAAAATTCTTTGACTTCTTCTTGGTTGTATTCTTTACAATATGATATTTTCTTTTTCTGTTAATAAATTTGAGTTCACGAAAATGGAGACGTCGCAAGGAAGGTGCCAACCTAGTTGGGATGTCCCTGTTGCAGTCACTGATTCCTAAGACTCATGTTGTCACAACTCGAAATCGGATCATGATCGGTATACGAGGTGAACCGAACCATAAGCCCAACTCATCCCTCATAAGCCTTGAAGTACATAACTTCTACCCATTTAACGATTAAAAAATTATAAAATATTTTCATACATACTAAATACTAGGTATAACAGAATACATATTTTATACGTAAATATACATCAACACTTGTAAATAAAATCAGCTAACAAAATAATCATCTGAACCAACTACCCACAAGAATCCCAATGTGGAGCATCTACTGAACTGATGTACTCAACCTGAACAAAGGGCCAAATCCTCACTGAGCTTAGAAGCCAAGATACCTAGAAAATGTTAAGGGAGAGGGTGAGAAAAACTCAGTGAGGAACGACACTCTAGATTGCCTCCGAGACATCATATAAACTATCTAGAAAACATTTTCAAAAAATACCCAATGCACGTATATAATCAGATACTAATAGTATACACTCGTATATATATAAATAGTAGATCAAAAATTCATTTCAAAAACGTTCGCATAAATAGCAAATTGCAGATAGTCAAACAGAATAATAATATCAGATATAAGTTATATTATTTTATATTATATTATATGTATGTATGTATGTATGTATGCATGTATGTATGTATGTATGTATGTATGTATGTATGTATGTGTGTGTGTGTGTGTATGTATGTATGTATGTATATATATATACATACAAACATACACACACACACACACACATACATATAATGAAAATATATCTATAAAATATTTTGTAGACAAAGCAGACAATATGCAGTCGAGCATGATGATTATTAGATAGATATTATAATAGACAATTATTAAATCATCAGATTACAAACAATACGCAATTAAATATTTACTACATATCTATAATTTATAATATATTCTACTATCACTGATCATATGCCCATAATATACTGATACTGTGCCAGACGAGATTACAGATGAACTAGCAACCTTAAGAATCTAAACAGTACTTGGCTCAAAAGGGCCAAATAGTTGACAGCCTTAGGGGCCCAAACAGTACCCAACACCTTAAGGGTCTCAAAGTTAAAACAGACAGAAACTGCTCATAGGAGTATATTCGCGAGCATTGCAGTCCTTAGGCGCTAGCAGAATATACCTAGCTAGATCACAACAAAAATATATTACAGGGGTATGATCAATAATACAGACTTACCAATGGAGATAACAAACATAATCTATTTTATATATGTAGAGGTATAATAGACAATTATTTTAATAAATACCAGAAATAGGACCATAAATAGACGTGTGGACTGATGTCACCAGAGAATAGATAGAGTCTCGTGAGTTGCGCGATACACATGGGTCACCATATCACCCTGGTAACTAGGGTATTGATAGATCATTGGTATACCAAAAGCTACGTACCCCGTAGCTAGGTGTCCCGAGTCAGAATAATTAGAACAATTATTTACAGGCAACATACTCACAGAAATGGACAAATAATAGCAGAAGTATTACTAACCATACTATGTAATACTTATAGAACATATCCTCTTATCAAAATATACAAACTAGATATATAATTAACAGACGGCACAATATAATATTTAAAATAACTTAAACATATAAATTAATAAACAATAAAGCATGCAAAACATATATTTATTTACAAAAGTTATTACACGGTATATTATAATATATATAATATATTAGTCAGAGTATTGGTTATTAGGCATAGTATAAAATATTCAAAACAAACAAATCATTAGCAAACATGCATAATGTAATATTCAGACTACAAATTATTCATCAGAAATATAAGCAAACAAACATGAAAAGCAGACGATTATTACTGAAGAAAACATTTAACCTCAAACAGATTTTTTTATAAGGAACATATATTAAATCGCAAACAGGCTGTTTAATACATAAGGTAGAATATAATTCATACTAATATCGTTTCAAAACCATTTTTCAAACAATTCGCAGATAAAACATATAGCATGCATACATGCAAAATCAGAGTGAAATCTTTAAAACATCTTAACTTCTCAAAAATTTCAGAAACGAATGATAGCCACGTAAGCGCAAAATCTAGTCATTTAGGTGAGGATAGCCACTAAGGCAAGTATAGCCACTAAGACACTAATACGTACATACATAGCAATTAAGGTGCAGAGGTAGCCACTAAGGCATATAACATAGGCCTCAAGGCTGTAGCAAACTGATATATACAGTAGAAACAAATGAAAACATTTTCATAGCGTGCAGATATACAGAGCAGACAACAAGTTTCAGAAAAATATATTATATCTTAATCAAAATACTTATTTCAGAAAAATATACATTTAATATTATTATTCCCTGAAACAGAATAACATATTACAGAAAAATATTACAAAAAATTTATTAAATAATCTTGTTTAGAGCAGAATAATTTATTATGGAAACCTATAAGTCTTTCAAACAAATTATAATTATTATTTCAAAAATTCATAAGATTTCAGGAAACAATTTTTATACAGACAAGTCCTCACGTAAGCCAAATTTTTGGATTTACTGATCCTTTAATTATTCCGGATTACATGACAAAGTCTATATACAACAAAAACATATAATTACGGAAAAAAACAGTCTATGTATCTAGAGTTGACATCACACTCACCTGAACGCCGAACCAAATAATCCTAATGTGCACAGCCGATGAATAGTCGGTCATATTGAATATTAGACATAGCTTTGGTCTATGTTTACTTTGATTTCATGATGAGGAAAGCCTATGTGTGAAAGTTTTGTACAGATTTCATGGTAAGAGTTTGAAGGTTCTATGTGTGTTTAGAACAAAAAAAGAGGTGTCATATATATACCTCAGTGGATGGTTGCCGACTCAACTTATTTCTTTCTTTTTTTTTAAAAAAAATTCTTCTTCCTTTTTCTTTTCTTTTGCTCTTATCTCAATTAATGTTACATGTACTGTTGTTAAATTATTCTAAAAATTAAAAGAATTTGTTAGTCTTAAAGTAAAACTAATTGTCTAATTAGATAAATATTTAGGTCGTTTTTGGCTCCTGTATAAAACACTTGTGTTTTAGTCATATTTTCATATTTGTTCTTCTTTTAGTCCCTCTCTTATTATTTGTCACACATTTTATTCAAGATTTTAATCTTTCTAATCCTATTTGACATACATTAAGAATAAAATTTCAATTCTAATTGTAAGTTCGATATTATAATTTTGGTTGACATTTATTATGGCTACATGATTGTACCTAGTAATTATTTACTAACTAATTACATAAAAACTTATCTTTGCATCTAAATTCTAATTATAATTATTGGACTCTATTTTATGAAAATACATATGCAATGCATGTAGAATATATACATGCAATGTATAGGTGTCTAAATTCAAACAAAATTGAGCGAGGCATTACGCATGCCTTTTATAAGAAACTAACGAAATACTAAAACCCTCACCCAATATTGTTTTATTCTTGAAAAGTTATACGTTGAACAACCATCGGATTTCATTGATCCAAAATATCCTAACGTCAGTGCCACGCATTTTATCAAACTTTCATAGCTGTTGATTGCTAAAATTGCAACTACGACCTAATTAATATAGAAATATGTAGACAATCCATGTAAAAAACCTATTGATTCTTTCCTCTTTGTTAAACCACAACAGCTATAGTTCTTAAAATATAATTATACACAACAACTATCGTTCTCAAAGCAAAATATTAGAAACAGTTATACAAGTAATAACTAATGTCTTAGGTGGTATGAGAAAATTACTAGCAAGTGTATTATATCACATAAATCGTAAAATCAACATGAGTTTAAGTATCGATCCCGTGATGCCAAAGTATCAAAGTACCAAAACACTCATTCAATCTCCAAGTCAGACAATCCAAAATAACTTACATTAAATGAACAAAATAAATAAACTTACAAAACAAACAAACAAATAAATGAAATAAATAAAATAAACAAACAAAAAATAATAAACAAATAAGACACTATAAAGTTGAGGGAAAATGCAATTCCCAATCATGTTATCCCAATTATCTTATCTTACGATAATTTATCTTGATTGTTGATATTTTTTGTGATATTTTTCAGCAAATTAATATTATAATTTTTGTTAGCTTATTGTTATGTGAAGGGACCTACGTCGATCGAATTGACGAGCAGCATAAAAGCACCTTGATTACAGTGGAAGACAGCCATGACAGCAGTGCACAACGAAGGTTAGGATCGACTTTTGATGTTGGTCTCGCGAGCAAACCACAATCGAGTTGTTGATGGGAGTGTTCGGCTATTCCGCAGTCTAGATGTTGTACCGTAACAAATCTTCAACGGATGAAGCATGGTGGAAGGAGAAGAAAGAAAGGGGTGGCTTCTTTCTTCAAGAAGAAAAGAAAATTCTTCTCTTCTCTCCACCCTTATGAGCTTTGCTTCTTGGGCCTAATGGGCTTATCTCATTCTCAACTTAATTGGGATTACCAATTGATCTCAATCAACAGTCACAGTTTCTACCTTAATTGACCGAGTTTGGTTCACCTGTTATGGGCGGACCAATTTTTCCAACATCTCCCACTCACACATGACAGAACCATAACTCGTCATGGATCATGATGGAACTAATACCAGTCATGATGAAGATCTCATGTCATACATGAAAATAGACCGTGTAACCAACATACGATAAGAGCATAATTGCTATACACCTGTTAGGGATATATAATAGCTCACAACTCAATCTTGTTAGAGGACGTCTCTCATAAAACATCTCCATTCTACCAAAGTGTATGCAACAATAGCACAGACTGCTGGAACATATGCCTTCCCCTAGTGGCGAACTTATGATCTCAGGAAAGCTTTTCTCAAAGTTCACACATCATGTGACATGCTGCATAAGAGCTAACTTAACAAACTTATAAGACTAGTGCAAATGCATCTACAAATGTACTTCTCTTCTTACACTAGACCATCCACATAGCCAAGTTTACTTGTCCAGCTAGTCACGCTTGGTTGAATTAATCTTGACCATTAATGACAAGATAAAGTAGCAAAACTCAACAATACGTTTTGAAAGTGTTAAGGATTCTAAGGGTAGGTAATCCTAAGAACCACATATTCATGGTGTGGTCTCACATTAGGAAAAATAAGTTGTTTATTAATCTTTTCCATCTCTATGGTCATATATATAGCACACATGATATGATAATGTGTTGTGGTGTTTTTTCCTTCCATTAGAGGAGTGCATGTTTATACAATATTGTCAACACCGCATAGAAGCTATGGTTACAATGCATCTCGCCATCTAACCTTAATCAATACCTTAACAGGATTATTTCTGGCTTTAAGACATAATATATTAAAAGTATCTCAAGTTTAGCATCTAATCATTTAATGATCGCATAAGAGTTTATCATATGGCGTACGCCTTTTTTCATACGACTTTTTCTTGCCTTTTTACAACTAACTCACGATTGTAAAATGCAAGATGATCTCTTGATTACGAATGTGCTTTCTTCTGTATTAAAAAACAGTCTTATCTTAGTTCTTCCCTCAATGAACTAGGAAAAATAAGGTAAACACCGGTGGGAGTGGGTTACTTCTTTATCCAACATGCTTTTCACACTTAACTCTCCAACAAATGTCAGCTCTCGACATTTGTGCTTATGCATTACCCACAATGATCTTATCAAAAATCATGTGTTAAGGGATTACACACTTTGTGTGCCATACAGGTCTTAAGGAACTTATTCATTATGGACTTTTATTAACGAATCTATAATCACATCTCACATGGACTTATATTTCAAGCTCACTTCTCCTTATGAATCTTGTACTCAAATTCACATGTCTTTGTGCAACCAAGGTCTTTACAAAATGATACCTGATCTCGATTTGCTTTTGTGATGGGTCGTTACTTTCTAATGGTTTGGTTTGTGAATTTGGATGGATTGTGTGGCCCATTCGGTTCATTTTCTATTGCTAAAAATGATCATGTGCTGTTATATATTTGGGATGGGTTGTTGGATTCATTGATTGGTTTATGTAAGCTCAGGTTTTTTAGTTCAGATTATTTGTTTGATTGGACTATGTTCATGCAATAATATCAACGACTTGCATAATTTATGGTTTGATTTGGATTTGTTGAGTATTGTGGTTTGATTCGATTGACATACCAAAATCGTGTGATTTTTATTTATTCTTTTAACTGTTTATTTTTATTTTTTAACTTGAAATTTGTTAATGGAGACTAACGCTCATTAATGTATTTTTAATTTAAGTTTTATTACACATATAATTAATAAATATAATGAATTTATAATAAAATTAAATTTATTTATAAGTGAAAATTTTTATCGAAAGCCTTACCAGTCGGTTGGAAGGCTAACTTCGATAATTATAGATTTTCTTCAGTTGGTTGGAAAAATCTGTAACGAAAATAAAAATAAAAATAAATAATAATATCTATGACAAATAAAAATAGATATTACTCTTTACTAGTTAGTTGGGAGGCCTGTTTAAATAATTATTAGATTTTACCGTTTGGTTGAAAAATCCAAAAATACGAAATAATTACTTTAATCCTTCCAATTGGTTGGTTGGGTTACAATAACAAAGTTCGGTTTTTCCAGTTGGTTGGTTAAATCGAATATAATAAAAATAACAATAAAATATAAAAGAAAAACATCCCCGTTTTCGTCCCTCTCCTCGAACCAGATATTTTATAAGGATAATTTAAATCATGAATAGTGAAATTGTACAAGTTATAAAAAATGGTTTTCCCACAAATTGCAACAGATCTTAACATGATTTAAACTCCTCCGAGTAATTTATTTGGTTCTTTCCCTTTACCATTGGGTCGAACTACGTAGGCTTTGATCCCGTATAAAAACGCGAGTACGTAGTCGCTTGGGATATCACCCCGAGTTCAAGTCCATTTTCCAAAAAACCCCAATGACCCTTAATAAGATAATAAATTCAACTCAATAAAAAGATTCCAATCAATAACACATAATTAGAGGTACCGTTCTTTGAACGGGCGTTGTAGGAGTGAAATTAGTTTTTTCCCTATATGTAATCATACTCCTGAAACCTTTCTGAACGAAGACCATAATTTTATAAGGTGACCAATAGCACCTCAAAAAAGATTGGTGGCGACTCCTGTTTTCAAAACTTTATTTTTATTCGATCACTGATCGTCGTGTCGGGTTCTGGTGTCGACATTCCTCAACAACTAGTGCTGGTTCCACAGGGTCTTCGCAACAGGTTCAACCTCTATTGATTCTTCTTCAACTACTAGTTCATGCAAATATACTGATTCAAATGATTCTCCACCCGATGCATCTTCTGGTTCTTCAACCAAACCAGGCTGTGCCTGCCTAATTTCAGCTTCTTCAAATTCAATTTCAACAATTTTGGGAGGTGGAGGATCATCACCATACACATACGCTGAGGAATCATCATCATTCTCAAATTCTAAGGAAGTATCATCCAGATCACCAACTAATTTTTTGTATGTTTGAAGAATTTATCGGGCCTACTGCAATGTCATCTCATCCTCCTTTTCTTGTTCAGTTTTCTCTGCTTCTTGAGGACTTACAGTGGGCATTGTCGGTGAGGGAGCAACTTCTTTTTCAGCTTTGAGATTTTCTAGAGCAGTGAAATTTGCTTGAAGCAAATTAATCATGGTTTCAAAGTTGGCTCTAGTTTGAACCTGAAATGCTTTTGATGCCGTTTTAAATTCTAGAAAATTATGCCGCAATTCATCAATTTGGCTGGTTCTAGCAAAGGATTCCTCATCCCTTTGTGATCCTTTGGCAATCTCTAGTTCAACTCTTCGCGATTCCTCAACTTTAGGTTGTGCCTTATGCCTTTTCTGCAATTTCCTCTTTTCTTTAGGGGCTTTTTGGATGAAAATCATCTCATCCAGATTTGTCTTTCTTGGCTCATCTATTTTGTGGAACATTACATCCTCCTATCTGATGTATGGCTAGAAAACATACCCTCTTCCAACTGTTCTGTAGAGTTTCATATTCCGTAGAGATTCTGTCTGGATCTTTCTTGATTCAATCACTTTCTATGAATCAAAGCCATCTAATTTCACCTTGAAGTACTGGAAAATACATATGAGATGACTCCTAAACGGCATGCTTACTTTCCTCTAGCTATCCAGAGCTGTGAAGGTAGGTAGATTGAAAATTTTCACTTTATCCAAGATCCAATCCACAACCACCCAAGCAAAGTTAATTTGTACTCCTTTCATTAGCATATACATTGTGATTTTGTCTTGGTTGGTGAAAGGAGATTAGGTGTGATTTTGGTTGAATTCTTATCTAGATTCACAACTCCAAACTTATCAAACATGAATTCTCTACTTTTAGTGATGTCAACTAAAATAGTATTGGCTTCCATATCTACATATTCCTTGACACCTTTCTCACGTTTTACTCAGATTCCAACCAGAGGTAATCTGAACAACTTATTGAGCAGCTTTTCATTAATGAAAATTTCAAGTTTATTCACTCTGCTCTGGACTCTAATCGACTAATAATATAGAATATCCTCATTTACCCAAATATCCTCATTTACCCAATGTCTAGCATTGGCGTAAAATTCCCTAACCAACTCAGGGTAGTAGTTATACTCCTCAACACATAAATCCCTAAGCCCAAACTTTCAGAAATCCTCTTTAATATCTAACCTACCTTCTTTTAGAGACCAGAAATCAAAAACTTTTGAGTAAGAAAACTTGACATATTGCGAGTGTGTAAATAGCTTGGTAGCCTTACTATCCACAAAACTTACTGAATCAAATTCCTCCTCCATTATCATCCCTTTCTGCTTCTTAGATTTCTTAGAGGGAGAGGAAACTGGAGTACCTAATTTCGTGAAAACCAGTTGATCTTTGGAGCTTCTAGGTCTCTTTACATATTTGGAGGGTTCTTCTTTGTCAGATTTCTTCTGAGTGTCATGAACCATCTTTGTTCGGACCTTCAATTTCTTCTTCAGTGCCATTAGAACAATTGATGCTACGTGAGTTGTTAGAAATAGAGAATGTAAGGTTTGTTAGGGTTTTTGTGTATTTTAAGGGATTTTGGAGATTTGAGAGTGTTTATGAGTTGGGAAATGTCTGGGATTTGATTTTGGTGGGAGATGAAATTCGATTTGAGAGAACAACCTGGCGAGAGCAAAATTAGGGTTTAGATTTGAAGTGAATTGAAATGCTGTGATTTGAGTTTTTATAAAGGTAAAAACATCTACGTGCTTAGATGAATATGTTACGTCCATTATTCATAAATCTGTGAAGACCTACGTATTTAGCATATTCTTTAATGCACTTAGACGGGGTCTCAGAAGTTTGGTGAAATTGTTCTAAGAAGGAGTTTGAGTTCAACGCACGTAGCAACAAGTTTTACGAACACAAAAGAGATAAAATGGCATCTACGTAACTTGCACATTTCTACATATTTAGAGTCATTCTCTTGTTTGGGCATAATACACATAGAAGATACTACATCAACCTTTCTATGTACCTTGCATACCCTTCTACGTCTGTAGATTTGCAACCTATGAACCCAGTGCCACTGCCTCATACACTATGTGCTTTACACCTCATACAACATTCTTAGACTCATCAAGCCTCATACTTCAAAAATCTAAGCATACACGATAACATGCGTTGCACCTTTATAATGCATTTTGTGCAAACCCAAAAAATTTCCATTGTTCTTCCGTAAAGATCAATATGTTTACCACATGATACAGCGTGCATAGCACATCTCCAGATGTACAATAGTAAATAACACTGACAAACAATGTGCTTAGTAGAACCCTCAATATGCGTAGTAGAAATTCAGAACACTACTCAGTATATTTCATCCTTTCAACCTCAGTGATTTCATTTTGCATTTGGATCACTTTAATGTATATGTATGAATGTATGAAAATAATCACAAAAAAACAAAAGCAATCAATATTTATTCAAATCACACATGCCAATTTGCCTACAAATTGAAACAAATGATTTTTCATCAAGGGGTTTTGTCAGAATATCAAATAGCTAATCAGTTGTAGAAACAAATTTAAGTTCAAAATCTTTGATAAAATGATGTTTTACGTCAATATGTTTAGTCCTAGAGTGCTGAATTGGGTTTTTAGAAATATTAATAGCACTAGTGTTATCACACTTAATTGGAGCCTTTGAAAACACAATTTCAAAGTCCAAAAGTTGTTACTTGATCCACAAAATTTGAGTTGCACAACTGCTAGCTGTTATATATTCAGATTTACTAATGGATAGTGTAACACAATTTTGCTTCTTTGAGAACCGAGACACTAGTGAACTTGCTAAGAATTGGCAAGTACCAGAAGTGCTCTTCTTATTTAATTGGCTTCCTGCATGCTCAACATCACTTTAGCCAACTAACTCAAAACACTACTTATTAAGATACCATAAGCCTACATTCTTAGTACTAGTCAAATATCTGAAAATTCTTTTTGACATCACTCAAGTGAGATTCTTTGGACAAGATTGAAAATGTGCACAAAGATAAACACTGAACATAAAATCAGGTCTACTGGCTATAAGGTAAAGGAGAGATCCGATCATACCTCTATATAGTTTCTCATCCACTCATTTTCCTTGTTCATCTATGGTGAGCTTTGTTGTGGTACTCATTGAAGTTGAATCAGGTTTAGCACTCTCCATCCCATATTTTTTCAGTATATCACTAATGTATTTGCTTTGGTTGACGAAGATGACATTCTTTGTTTGCTTAATTTGCAGTTCGAGAAAGTGGCTAAGCTCTCTCATCATGCTCATTTCAAATTACTTTTGCATCAACTCAGAAAACTCATCACACAAAGACTCATTAGTAGCACAAAAAAATTATGTCATCAACATAAATTTGCACTAAAAGCAAATCACCATTTTTATGCAAGGTAAAAAGAGTATTGTCAACTTTTCCTCTACCAAAACCATTATCCAACAATAATTGACTCAACCTTTCATACCAAGCTCTAGGTGCTTCCCTTAGTCCATGTAGAGATTTCTTGAGCTTGTACACATAGTTTGGATGATGAGGATTTACAAATCCAGGGAGTTGTTCCACATATACCTCTTCCTTGATGTATCCATTCAAGAAAACACTCTTTACATCCATTTGGAACAACTTAAAGTCTTTGAAACAAGCATAAGCACACATGATCCTAATAGCTTCCAATCTTTCCACCGGTGCAAAAGATTCCTCAAAATCTATGCCCTCTTCTTGTAAGTATCCTTGTGCGACTATTCTTGACTTGTTTGTAATCATTTTTCCTTCTTCATTTTCCTTGTTTCTGAACACTCATTTTGTTCTAATAACCATAACTCCACCAGCCTTGGTACTAACTCCCATACTTCATTTCTTTAAATTGATTTAGCTCCACTTGCATAGATAGAATTCAATTATCATCCTTTAGAGCTTCATTAAGTTTCTTTGGCACCACTTGAGAAATGAATGCAAAATTTGCAGCTTGTTACATAGCTAACCTAGTGATGACTTCCTTTGATACATCTCCAATAATGAGATCTGTTGGATGTGACTTGACATATCTCCATTCCTTAGACAATTCTTTTGCTTTCTCATCCTTAGAAACTTCTTGATTTGGTTTGGAAGATTCTTCTTGTTGATCATTGATCTTGAGATCTTTGAGTTTTTTTATCAACATCTAAGCTTGCAACAACATCTTCAACAATTATAGACACGAAATTGTTAGTTTCATCAAAAACATCATGTGTATATTCTTCAGCTTTTTCAAGTCTCTTGTTACAAACTCTAATGCTTTGGAAATGGATGAATATCCAAGAAAGATACTATCATCTAATTTAGCATCAAATTCTCCTAAAGTATCATTTCCATTGTTATGAACCGAGCACTTGCAACCAAAAACATGGAAGTAAGAGATGTTAGATTTCTTTCCTTTCCACAGCTTATATGGTGTTTTCTTGAGTATGGATCGCACATAAACCCTATTAATGATATAACATGCTGTATTTATAGCCTCTACCCAAAAGTACTCAGGCAAATTGTTTTCATTTAACATTGTCCTAGCTATTTCTTGGAGAGTTTTATTTTTCCTCTCAACAACACCATTTTGTTGGGTATCCTTGGAGAAGAAAATTTGTGCTTAATTCCATGCTCCTCACAAAATAGCTCAGATGACTCACATGAAAACTCTCCACCTCTATCATTTCTAATAGAGGTAATAGTGTAGCCTTTTTCGTTTTGAACACGTTTGCTATATGATGAAAATGCTTTAAAAGCTCCATCTTTATGTGCTAAAAAGAAAACCCATGTAAATATGAAAAAATCATCAGCAATAACAAAAGAATATGATTTTCCTCTTAGACTTTGAATACTAGTAGGACCAAATAAATCTAAATTCCAAAGCTCTAAAGGTCTAATAGTTGAAACCATGTTTTTCTTTGAAATGATGATTTTACATGCTTGCTTTTGACACATGCATCACATACTAAATCTTTCTCAAATCTCAGCTTTGGCAAACCTTTTATCAAATCCTTTTTGCATAGCTTTGAAATCCTAACCTCCTATGCCAAAGCCAAGTCTCATTATTCATGGCAATAAAACATTTTTCATGAAAAGCATTAAAGTCTAACAAATCAGCAACATATACGTTGTTTTGTCCAAATTAGTAAATAAAATGTCACCATTTGAATAAAAAACATTGCATTTACTGGGTTCAAACACAGCCTTGTAGTCCTTGTCATAAAATTGACTGATGCTTAGCAAATTATGCCTCAAGCCATCAACGAGAGACAGATTATCAATGGTTGTGTTAGGAGACTTACTAACCTTACCTTCACCAATGATTTTACCTTTGGCATTATCACCGAATGTCACATATCCACCATCTTTTGAAGAGATTTTAGTGCAAATTGCTTGATCTCTTATCATGTGATGAGGCATCCACTATCAAGATACAACATGTTCTTCTTGACTTTTTCTCTCATGCACACCTCATCTTCCTCATCACTTGAGGGTTCATCTTCTTTCGCCATCGAACACAAATTGGCCGTTTCTTCTACATCTTCATCCTCTTCCGAGCTGTTGTCATCACTGTCATTCCATGTGACCTTCATTGCCTTTCCTTTCTTCTTTTTGAATATTTTGAGTGTTTCTTAACAAGAGGATATTCTTGTTTCACATGGCCTGGTTTGTTACACTTATAACAAATGATTGTGGTGTCTTTTCTAAAATCTTTCTTGAAATCGTTTTTGAATTCTTTTTTGGATTCTTCCTCAGAGACTTGATCTTTGTTCTTTCTCCACGGTTTGTTCTTTCTCATAAACTGTTTAAACCTTCTTGCATACATTGCCATTTCTTCATTGTTATTATCTTCTTCTTCCTCCTTAGAATCTTCAACGATTTTGGATTTCAAAGCCATTCCTATTCTTCTTTCACTCTTCGATGCTTGTTCCTCATCTTCATGTAAGCCCATCTCATGTGTGGGGAGTGAACCCAGTAAGTCTTCCAAAGGTAGCGTGTTAAGGTCTTTTGCTTCCAAGATTGCATCTTTCTTTGATGCGCAATATTTTGGTGGAGCTCTCAAAACTTTGCTTACTAGTTCTGAGTTGGAATACGTTTTTCCAAGTGCTTTTAAGCCATTCAAGATGTCATTGAATCTATCGAACATCTCTTGAACGCCTTCTCCCTCTTTCATCTTGAACATATCATATTTGTGAACCAGGAGTGACACTTTATTTTCTTTAACTTGTGATGTACCTTCATATGTACTTTCCAAAGTCCACCAGATCTTATGTGTTGTTGAGCATTGTTGGACTTTGTTAAACTAGGTCTTGCTTAAGGCACATAATAGATGTGCATTGTCTTGTTGTTGTAGCACACCATTTTCTTATCATAGTCATTCCATTCTGATTTTGGTTTTAGAGTTTATGTTCCATCCACAGTCTTCTTCAAAATACAAGGACCAGTCTCTTTTGCATCCCGAACTTTTTCAGCTTCAAATTTGAGGAATATTCCAATCCTGGTCTTCTAGTAAACATTGTCACTGCCATTAAAAAATGGAGCTCTGTTAATTGAAAAACCCTCATATCTAGACATGTCTCCAAAGGGTGCCATTTTTTGATAGTTAAACTCAAGGTGATTAAACCTTAAATCTGAGCACTCAAGCTCTGATACCATTTGTAATTCCAATATAGCAATCTAAGAAGAGGGTGAATTGAATTTCTTGCTAAAAATAAAACCTTTTTGAAAACCTTTGTAAGTATTTGCAAATCAAAACAGTATCTTAATTCAAAACACTACCACACAAGAATGAAATAAAAGAAAGTAAGGGATAGAGAAACAAAGCCCGATTTTTATAGTAGTTCGGTCCTCTTTGACCTGCGTCCACTCCTCTAGCTCACTAGAGAGTTTGAATCTACTAAACTTCCTCACTTGTGGGTGGAGGCAAACCGTTTACAATCTCTTATTTTCCAATCTCATAAGAAACCCTTTACACCTTGTTTTTCACTGGCCAAAACAAAGAAAAAATCCAAAACCTCTTTGTTTTTCAAGAAACCAAACAAAGAAAACCTATACTACCCTCAAACTTTAACACTAAAGCTTGATTACAAAT
>CAODLS011051075.1:0-17318 GCA_948243855.1 Flueggea neowawraea
TGAAAATGACGAAAAACATCGAGTTACAGACGTTTTAAGAGCTGCAAATCAAAATGCATTGTTTCGAAATTTTCAAAGGCAATGTACGTCATACTCAATGACAACGTACGTTGTGATAATAATTTCAAATACAACGTACATCATACTCAATGACAACGTATGTTGTGATGGCGCACAACGTACGTTATACCTCACAACGTACGTCGTGAAGCTTCTATTATCCTCGAATTCGAAGAAACACAACCCAACGTACGTCTTACTATAGCAGCGTACGTTGATCATCCTCGTATCCCAGATAACGTACGCCGTATCTCTACAACTACGTCATGCTATTTTCTAGATAACGTACGTCTTCCTCACTCGACAACGTACGTCATACGCACATTACTCACTCTCAAATCACATACTCGACAAATCACATTTCCCAACGTGTATCGGACCTCCCTCGAGATTCGATGACATCTAATACCTAGAAATACGTCCGATTATCCTTAAGATCAAATCGGACGAGAAAGCTACAATATTCCTTGATAGAAATGAGTTGAATATTACAGTGGCCATATCAAATGCATGATATGCAAATGTAGATACAGACCCTCAAGGTCACTGGAAACTTAATCTGAATGAGAATCTATCACTCTCGATCCAAAATTCAAAATCTACATAAAATTATAGTTTGGTCCCTGACCAATGTAAAATTACGTTTTAGTCCTCGAGACTTGGAAAATTTTAAAATAGTCCTCAAGTACTCTTGGAGCTACCAACTAATTTTTCAAGTAGTCAGAATTTTTTCAAATTAGTTTCCGAACTCTCAGAAATCGCAAATTACGAAAAATTACATTTCTGGTGCCTCAGAACCATGGCTTACTCGAGTAAGACCATGCACTGACTTACTCGAGTAACCAAATGACTTACTCGAGTAAGTCAGTTCCCAGAATTTCCAAAACTTTACTAAATCTTGATTTAACCGATCAAAATCAACACCAAACACCCATATTGACTCTAATCAACCTCCTAAACATGAATCTATAGTCAAATCTGTCAAAACAACTCGAAATCATCCAAAATTGGCCAAAACCGAATTGATTCAAATCCATTTATGAACATCCTCGATTCTTATAATTTTAAGCTATCCTTAGGTGTTTATAGACTCCCAATAACACTATCTAATAACCCCAAACAAGCATTTCAACATAATAGCTCTTACTCGAGTAACATTTTTCTCGGTTGTTCATCTAGGAACACGGTTTACTCGAGTAACCAAATGACTTACTCTTGTAATTCATGCCTCGTTTCACTTGAATTACACCAAATGACTCACTCGAGTAATCCATAGCCCATATCACTTGAGTAACATCTTTATGCTTACTCGAGTGAGTCCTTTTAAAACCATTAATCATCTACTCAATACTCCAAACCACCTAGATCCAAACAGGACGAATCAGAAGGCTATAGAGAATCATATCAGAATCCGACGAGGTATTACATTCATGATACTAAAATATTGAACCAAACAAAAACTACAATTAGTTACTTATTCCATCCCGAACTTCGAATCAAAAGAGCCCTAAGGCATCTTTAATGTATTAACTCATTCCGGAGTTGATGATGCTGTCACATCAACAATCCATTAACCCTTCAATCATTATACTATTTCTCTCCAATTTTTCATCTCTCATTACACTATACTACGAGACTCACAATTACTTAACTTATCATTTAATTTATTTATAATATATAAAGAGTAACACATATTTATTTCACATAAATATTTTTGTGAGTTAATAGTTGAGTTAAAAATAATATTTGAAATAAATCTATCAAATAAATTATTTAATTGAATTTTAAAAAATATTTTTTAAAAAATAATAAATGGTAGATCAGATAAACATTTAAATTGAAAAAAATATATTTATCAATGAGAAGAGATTTGAAATTAACCAAATAAAAATAAATGATGTATAATAGAAAATTACATAAATGACTCAGAATTAACATTAAAAAAATAAATTATGTAACTTAAGAAATTACATAAATAACAAAAAATATAAAAATAAACTAATTTTTGAATCTCCTAAAATAAAATTGGACTATTAAATAAGAAAAAAAAACAAAAAATGTTAATAGAAAACAAAATAAAAAAATAAAAAATACTTATTTTTAAATAAGTGAGACCCCACTTATTTGGTGCGTCTCACAAAAAAATAAGCTTTTGTGAAGCGTAAAGAAGGATGATGGGAGAGGATCATCCTAATTAGCATAATCCGCAGGTATTAAATCTGCAGTAGTAATGCTCTAATATAGAAAGCACGTTGCCTTCCACTACCAAGGTTTGCAGGTATGACATTGATCGACGACGACGACGACAAACAACTTTGTCAGACACTTGTACGTGCGTATTCATTACCACACGTATTGAAAGTCTTCATGAACAATAATAATAGTCCACGAGAACCGCTTAATTATTACTGTATTTTTGGATCGGCAAGGTGAACCACTTAATAGGCATCATCCAACAAATTTGAGCACCAGAGAGAGAAATGAGTCTATACTGCTCTTCATCAATGTTGGCTTCCCTATTTGTATTTTTGCATTCGTTTTCATGGACAACTTCGGCTGGCACTACCCATGAAAACTTACATAAATGCCTTTATGATGTTTCAGATTACTCCCACGCCATTTCTAACATCATTTATAATCCAAACAATGCCTCATATACGCCTGTTTTGCAATCCACCATTCAAAACCTGAGGTTCAACTCATCTGCCTTGCCCAAACCTCTTGTTCTAGTCACCGCACTGTATGCTTCTCACGTTCAAGCCACCATCAAATGCTCCAAGAAACATGGGTTTGAAGTTAGAATCAGAAGTGGTGGTCATGACACTGAGGGTCTTTCTTACCTCTCGCCCAACCCTTTTGTTGTTCTTGACCTCACCAATTTCCGAAACATTAGTGTTGATGCAGAGAATAAGATCGCATGGGTAGAGTCAGGTGCAACCTTAGGTGAACTTTACTACAGAATTGCAGAGAAAAGTAGAACTTTGGCATTCCCTGCCAGTGCCTGTCCTTCAGTAGGTATTGGTGGGCATTTCAGTGGAGGAGGGTACGGTTATATGTTGCGTAAATATGGTCTTGCAGCGGATAATGTCATTGACGCACATTTAGTGGACGCCAATGGTAGAATTCTTGATAGAGCCTCCATGGGATAAGATCTATTCTGGGCAATTCGCGGTGGTGGAGGGAATAGCTTTGGAGTAGTCATTTCCTGGACAGTTAATTTGGTTCAAGTTCCTGCCACTGTAACTATTTTCAATCCTCAACGACCCTTGGATCAGAATGCATCTCAACTTTTCAACAGGTGGCAATACATTGCACATAAACTTCCTGATGATATAACCATTGTTGCCAGAGTTCTTAACTCTGTCCAAGCAGGGAACAGAACAATAGTATCTGAATTCCTCGCCTTGTTTTTAGGCGGAATTGATAGACTAATTCCTTTGATGGAAGAATGGTTTCCTGAGCTGGGTTTGAAGAAAGAGGATTGTAGCGAAATGAGCTGGATCGAGTCAGTCAAGTATATTGCTGGATTCCCAAGTAGTACACCCTTGGAGTTTTTGCTAAACAAGACTAATATATACAGGACAGCATTCAAAATCAAATCTGATTATGTTACAAAAGCCATACCAGAACCTGCATTTGAAAGTCTCTTGAAGTGGTTCTCGGGGAATGAAACGGAAATGTCAGTCTTAAATCTAGTTCCTTATGGAGGGAAAATGAGCAAGATTGCAGAAACAAGCATTCCATTCCCACATAGAGCTGGGAATTTGTATAAAATTTATATAATGTTGGCTGGCAAGACCAAGACATTGAGGTAGCTCGGAAGCACATAACTTGGGTTAGGAAGGTTTACAGGCACATGTATCCATATGTTTCCAAGAATCCAAGAGAGGCTTATATCAATGATAGGGATCTTGATATTGGCAGAAACAACAAATTTGGTTGTACCAGTTATAACAAGCAAGCATTTGGGGAACCAAATATTTTAAGAATAATTTTGATAGATTGGTACGAGTGAAGACTGTTGCGGATCCTTCCAACTTCTTCAGAAATGATCAGAGTATTCCTCCTTTTGACATCCTGGTAATTTGTTTCAATTTCGAGAGTTCAAGTAGATGAGTGTCAAGTTAGAGGTTTTTGGACTTGGGAGGTTTTAGTTAATCAGTTAGTAGATAAGAGAGCTGTGAGAGTGGGTTTTCGAGGTTTATGAGTTGACTCAGTGGAGATGTCAGTAACCCGCGACTCACTGCTCAAACTACATTTTCTTTTCTGTGTTTTTGGTTTGGCTCTGTTGAGCTTTGGATGTGTGGTGTTCTTGTATTGTATTGCAAATCTGTTTAGTTTAAAATTCACTTGATAATATGTAATTCCAAATGTATTTATGCTTAATTGTTATCTTGTGTTTTTGAGTGGTGGTTTATCAGTGATGAGGTGGTGACTGGTGTGCGGCCGCCCACTTCCTTTGTCATGTTTATATATGTGCATGTAATTAACAACTAATAATATATATATATATATATATATATATATATACTGAGAGTGAGTGCACTACTCGGAGGGACGCTTTGTTTAGGCTTTCCTTAATCTGAGAGGAAACCGAATGCAGTCTCAGTTTGACTAAAGAAAAATTGATGAATTTTAAATAATTTGATATACTATTTGGTAATAGTCAAATGAGCCATATATGACCCCGTGAGGGTAGTCTGGCGGAAGGGGAACTCGACCCTTATTCGCACGGCGCGGGTTCAAGTGAAAGCGGGGTTAAACCAGGTAGTTTTGGCTGCCGAGGACCTGTGTCGCACATTAGAGCAAATGGTCCCTTTGAAGCTTGCCTCACATAGGTGCTACGGTGACCGCACTAGTGCACGGACCCAAGTCCACTGCCGGTGTAACTATGACTCTGGAACATTCCGTAACGGGGAGGTAATGCCTGCATAGTAACGTCCAACAGTGATATACTACTACTGGTTACCCCGACTCCCCTTTTTCCAGTAAAAAAAAGAGCGATGTATGAGATATTCTATATTTTATTTATCGAATAATATATTAGTTTTTACATATAAGAATAAAATTAATTACTTTCATTATTTTTCCAATTGAACTTGTATTTTATGGTCCGTTTTTCTTTTGATACATCCAAACTAACATGAGGATTTTATTTTGTGGTAACAATTGCCCAATACACTAGCTTACTTCAATGAAATCGAAGACCGATGTATCAACAAATTAATTAGTTGAATTAACCTTAACTTAAATGTGATACCAATGAAATCGAGGATTGATGTTCGAACACATTTCAGAGACATATGGCCTTAAGTTAGTCTTCTTCATTTTAGATACCAATTTTTTTGGTGAAAACAACAATGTCATTAAAACACCAAATAAATAAAAGAAAAATTAAACCTCATCATATCTGCCAATGAATCCAAATAATATTGAGGAAACTATACAATATGCTCCATATAATTTCACTCACAAAAAATGGAACCACATATATTTGAAATATCTAAAAAAATATCATCTCCCCCATTGAAAATCTCAAATACCATCCTTTTATTATTTTTTTATTTCTTTCTGTCTCAACTCTCTCTTGCTTTTTGCATACTTGTTCCCTCTTCCCCATCGTTGTTTATGTGACTCTCTCTGTGTCTGTCTCTCTTGTACAACCTTTCTTTTATCCCTCTCTCATCTCCCACCTGTGTTGAAATCTATCTCTGTTCCACCCCATTTCTTTTCAAGTTTTAAAAATATATGATTTTTTTTTTGAAAATCGTAAATTGCAAGGTATGCATACAAATTAATTTTATAAACATAAGTACACAATTGTACAAGTTGCGTACACATGTGTAAAACTTTAAGAAAAAATTGTATAACAAATTAGAGAACATTTGTAGACATTCCGTACACACGTGAACACGTTGTGTACACAATCGGAGACACTTTGTACATGAACTGTACACCAAAGACCTCCATCGTAAATATTAGAATAATTCTTTAAAAAAACAGTTGTTTGATGAAAAATCAATTTGAGGCCTACGTTTGTACATGTTATTTTTACGATTTGAACACAACTGTGCATGTTTCGTGTCTACGTTATGTGCACAACTGGAAATGGTTGTACACGTTTGGCTGACACTTTTTGTAAGCGATTTTTCACGATTTTTGCGCGATAAATTGTAGTCAATTTCTAGAATTTTTTTCCAATCTTTTGCAAAAATACTTAAGGTGGCATTGTATTATATCTCTGTCGACGCTCTTTCTATCTCTCTGTCACCCCACTTTATCTCCGTCAACACTCCTTCACTCTCTGATGCCCCACTCTATCTCCGTCGACGCTCTTTCACTCTTTGTCGACTCTTTTTTTGTCGATGTAATGCCTTTACCGTTGCTTCATCTCACCATCAACATTGTCTCTGTCACTACTACCTCTCACTGTCGACGTGTCTCCATCTCTAACCTTTCCTCCACGACTTCGTATTTGTATTTAAGCTTTCTTGCGTGACATTGTCTCTGGCATGTGGGTTGGCCCGACCCTGCCCGTTCTTTCTAATCGACGAGCGTCAGAATGAATGCCCAACCATCGATCGGTCATGGCCCGGACCGAGCCTGAATAATTGGGCCAATGGAAACCCCTATAGCCCGACTCGGTTAGGCAAGAGCCCAACCTATGCCTAGCATGTAATCGAGCCGAGACGAGCTTTAAAGTGTTCAAGTTCAGCTTGACTAAAATGTTTCAAACTCAAGCTCTATCTCGAGCTCAAAATCTTGTTCAAGCTCGGATAGTTACAAGGCTCGCAAGCTCACGAGCTTTTCAAGTTCGACTCAACAAATGCTCAAATAAAACTGTAAACGAGTTTTAGTTGTTCAAACTTGACAAAAACTCTAAAAAAATATGAAAACTCAAGTTTAGGTTAGTTTAATAAAATCATGTTGAGCATATAGTCGAACCAAGAATTATTAGGAGTTTCAACTTGTTTCACAAGTTCAACAGAATATTATATCATCATCGAACATGCTTATACTTTTAGAGGCACGACTTATTAGTGCAAACTTGTACTTTTGTCAATGCGGTCCAAATATTAGATACTATTCAAAACATAAGCATATTTTTTATAAATTGGTTTAATACATACATACATACATACACGTGTGTGTGTGTGTGAAACTGAGTGGAGAAGTTAAATTTTTTAGAGCTCATTAGAGTAAAATATTGAGTGGTAGTAAGTCCTAGTCTTCACTTTTCGGAGGAGGAATTTAATTTCAAAACAAAAGTTTAGTGAATATGTTTTGTAGATCCATTTCTTTTCAAAACTCTTCTACCACCTTTTCTAGATCTACGAAGATTATTAACGATATGTTATTGAAGATTTTGAAAAATCTATAGATGATCGGCATTTCCAAAGATTCATAGAGACCAGATCTACAAAACCTCTGAATACAACCTTTTCAAAACAATTTTTCTATTAAGACAGAAGAACGAGATATCCAAATATCTAGACCTTTTGAAATAATCTCTTTACTTTCCAAAGAGTCATTCCAAAAACAAAAAAGAAAAGAATTTCAAATATTTACATATTGGTTTATTCCAAGTTGACTTCAAACCTCTTATTAAGGAAGGATTAAATTATTCAATTCATGTTGTCTTAAGAAATACAATATTTATAGATTTTGAAGATTCTGTTCTTAGTTCAGTAGAATCTAGCCTATGCAGTGGACCAATTTCTTTTGACTATTATCCAAATCTTACAATTTCTTTAAATGACCCAAACATCTTGATAACTTTAGTTTCACAAATAAAAACCCATAAATATAAGATGCTTGAAGGATCTATTCCATTTGCTCTAAAATACGCAAATGCTATTGTCTGTCAAATCGATGTACATTTGGTTGTCCTAAGATGACAATCCAAGAGGAGGTGTTTTGGACACCTTTTTTCTACATACGTCATTAATCTGATTCACTTGTGACCTTGTATGTGTAGTGGACATGTTACGCGCATGACATGTTTTGTTCACTCAACATTGATCTATCTAGAATGAACACCATTATAGCACAGTTACTCTAAGTGCATGGCCTATCAAAACTCTGTTGCATAATTCATAGCTTGGTTAAGTAAATCAATAGATACGTGCGCATTTGCTCCTCTTCCTCGGTCATAGTGTCTCATAATGGAAAGCGATTGGCTTACCTATGAGCTGAAATTACGTTTGCAACACTTTGGTTACGTACTCAACTAATGAAGAAAAACAAAGTTATGTACTCAATGATTACATTACATACTTACGATGGGGATTATGAAGAGACTGTGTAACCCAAAATTCGAAGTTTAGTACGCTAGCCTGATGTGTCAAGTGCAATAATTGCTATCTCATTTAAGTCTCAATGGCTAGTATTTGTTCCCCAACGACTAGATCGACTTGAAGGGCTATAAATACACATCCAACACTCCAGAAGCAACAAGAGAACATACATGCACTCGTACTCGATAAGAGAAGCAACTTTGAGTTTAGGGCTTAGAGGTGTGAGTCCGAATCAACGTATAGAGTTAGCCATCAATATGTCAAATTACGATAGTATACCTTAGTTCTTATATACTATATTTTAAACCAAAATTATATTAAGCTATTATACTTTATACCCTAAACAATATACGTTAGTTCTTAGATATTATTAGTATATACCCTAAATTTGAGTTAAAATTTATAGTCTATGCCCTAAATAATATACGATAATTCTTATGTACCATAGTATATATCCTAAACTTTATACCTTACATTCTATATTTTAAATTATATATCTTATATCATATATCATAAACTTTATATCTTGAACTCAGTTGGAGTACAAGTGAGTTGTAAAATAGTATAGTGTCCACTCTAAATACTATAATTTGAACTATATACCGTTTATATATGTAAATGATGTCACACACGAAAGTTGAGGTGAATTTATCTATTTAATCATTTAAAGTAAAACTACCTAAAACAAATACAAAGAGTATTGAAAACGGACATCCTTATACGCAAGCATATCGTGGTCAATTCTAATGCTCAGAGTGTACATTAAATTACATAGTTAGTTATAGTATTTTTTATTAATTAAGTATAATATTGAAATAATAATTATATAACATATCAATCAATAAATAATTGATATCATACACAGTATAATCTGAAAAAAAATATTTGACATATTACTTTTAAAAAGAATCTACATTTGTGGAGTCAAAACTGCGTAGGGCTACTTTTTTTTGTAAGCGGATGTAAAAATCTCCAACTTTGACATAAAGAGGGCATTCACCTTTGACATCTATAAGCTGAAAAATTTTATTTACAGACGAAAAATAGCATGAGAACCTGCTCTTGACGATTTGACATCTCAAAACGTGGACATAATCATAACCCAAGAAAATTAAAAGGAAGAAAACAATGAATACCTCTTCTCGAACCTGTCAGAAATGTACAGATGCAAAATATATTATCTTCAACCCTGGCGCCTTCTATTTTCGTTATTATCTTTTCTAGTGCAGTTAACATCTGTTACAAACATCATTTTGGCAAGGCTATCATATATTCTTTTCTATATTTATGAAAGCATAATTCTGAATGCTTGCTTACCTATTGAATTGCTGGCAAATATTTCTTGGTAGGTTGAAAGAGAAAACTTCATTTTCATTTCTATTAGTTGCTAAATGGCAGGGGCGGAAGGACCCAACCGACCCCAACGGTGTTCGGGTACTCCTATACCCCCTCTACTACACCTATACCCAGGTTTCGTCCCTCACCCCATCTGCAAATCTTCGATAAATACTGTTCTTTTTTTTTTTTAAAACCAAGGTGACCTTTCAAATTTTCCTTTTTTTCTTCTAATTTTAGTTAATCAGGTTTTGTTAATCGCTAGAATTTTAGATTGAATTAGTTGGATTGTTAAGTAGCTAAGTTTTGAATTGTGAATTTCAGTACGCAGTAGCTGATTCCTCAATTTGTTGGATTGTTCATTGTTTTTTTTTTGAGGAATGGATTGTTCATTGTCGAGCAGCCACTTTAGATTGAATTAGTTAGATTGTTATTTGTTAGTTAGGGAAAACTTATAACTGTAAAGTTAGCCGCTTTAGATTTTTTTTTGTGGTCGGTCGGGATTGTCCATTTTGCAGCGTTTTCAAAATATGGATTGTCGTAGGAATCAATTATCAATTGATAGAAGTGTTAGTTCAATGTTTGCATATGTTGTTCCACACATTCACAACCTTCTCATGATGTATTTATAGTTATTCCAAACTATATGACAGTTGATGGAGATAAACTAGCCGTTGGAGTGCATTTATAGCCGTTATAGCATTCTGGACCAAAAACTTACTCGAGTGAAGACTTTTCATTACTCAAGTGAAATAACACATGGATTATTCGAGTGACCATATTTGCTTACTCAAGTGAGTCATTCTTTAGATCACTTAAGTGACATTTCTTGTTTACTTGAGTGAGACAGCTAAAACCGCAACTCCTGAAACTATTCATTACTCGAGTGACATATTGATTTACTCGAGTGAGCCAATAACGATTATGTTTAAATGCTCAAGAATCTAACTCAATTTGTCCATTATCAAAACATAAAAGATTATTAATATTGATCATTCTTGATCCAACAATGCTCATGTTGAAGAATAGAGAGAGGTGCTCTATTTGTAATATTGGAGAGATATGCTCCAATATATAGAAAAAAAATTGTGAATAGACGTGCTCCATGAAAGTAGAAATTTTGCAACTTTGAATTAAGGTGTTAGAAGATAATTCAAAGTTCAAAACTCTGTATGATTTGGTTTTTCCTTTAGTTGATATTTAGTTCCTAGAAATTTTATTTTGTTTTTGGTAAATCTGATTTGATTTTTTTTTTTAAATTTGGCATATCAATGCTGATTTGCAAGTAGATTTTTTGTTGTAATTTTTTGGTAACTTAAGCCTATATAAAGGCTGGTTACAACGCAAATTTAGAAGTAAATCAATAAGAGAAAGTTACAGTCCCACATAGTCTTGTTTTTCATCTTTTATTTGTTTTCAGAATTACTTTGTCAATTTTGTCAAACAAGAAAACCAGAATTACTTTGTCAATTATCTTTCCATTATGTCTCTACAATTCTAACAATCCATCGTAATCTAAAAATACGGCGATTTTCTTTCCCTTTGTTGCTTTCATCATCTGATCAAACGTCCCCAGTGCCGAAGGGTGTTTCACCTTATGAATTTAACAATAATTAAACTAAGTTACAATTTACATATGCGAAAATAATTTTCAAGCCCCTGAGGTATACCCTAATTAGTAGGTAGGTCGTTTTTTTTGGATGTAGCATACACGTCCCGGAAACTTGATTTTAACTGACGGAGTAAACGAAAAAGCAAAATGACCTAATTGCCCTTCCTTAAATTGAAAACTCACAGTCAAGCCTCATTCTCTCTCTCTCTCTCTCTCTCTCTCTCTCTATATATATATATATATATATATATATATATCTCGCTCGATTGAAACACAACCCTAATCCTCTCTCGTTCTCTCATCTGCTCTCTTTCTCGATTGCTCATCAAGAAAACTCAAAAATCTGTGCTCGCCATCGTCGTTTGCTTCCTCTTCTCCACCTTCTACCAGTACTTGGAGGATCGCTCAAGAAAACCCAGATGATTGAATCTCAAATCCCAACTCAGCTTTCATCAACTTCCTGGACAATTGTTACTTCTCTTACATCGATGGAGACGCCGACGTAAGCAAGGAGGAGGTGGATATCTAGTTCAGAAGGCTGTCTTCGAAATATCATGTCCTCTAATTCCCAACTGGTGATAACCCGACCTCAAATCAATCTTAGAGAACCATTGTGCACCCTATAATTGGTCAAAACGATCATCTATTCTCGGCAGTGGATATCTATTCTTCACTGTTACCTTGTTAAGCTGGCGATAATCAATGCACATACAAAGACTACCATCCTTCTTCTTTACAAACAAGACGAGAGCATCCCAGGGTGAAACACTTGGTCGAATGAAACCCTTATCTAACAACTTCCTCAACTGAGTCTCCAATTCCTTTAACTCTGCTAGAGCCATCCGATAAGGTGGAATCAATATCGGATCAGTAACAAGTTGCACTTCAATTGTAAAATCAATCTCTCTATCAAATGGAAGTCCTGGTTACTTATCAAGAAGCACATCTAGAAATTCTCGAATTACTGGTATATCTTCTACCTTTAGTTCCGAGTGTTACGAATCAGAAATCACAAAAGCTAAATATGCCTCATAACCTCAGTGAATAATCTTATCTACTCTATCAGCTGATACATATGCCCGCATAACACTATCTCGCTCACCTCGATAACAAAACTCGCTCTGACCATTAGATCAAAAACATACTCTCTTTGCAAAATAATCCAGGGTAGCATGCCAAGTTGAAATCCAATCCATACCAAGTATGACATCAAACTCTCCCATGTCTAACACCGTAACATTGGTGATCAACTCATGTCCATCAAAAGTAATCACATAATCCCGGACTTCATAATCAACTATTACCTTCCTACCCAAAGGTGAGGAAACTTCTAAAAATTTATCCAACAAATGCACCAATAACCCTGCATGCTCAACAAAATATGGAGTAACAAATAAATGTGGTGCACCGGAATCAAACAAAACATAAGAAAAAAATACTTGATACAGAAGTCATACCAGTCACTGTAGTATTAGAGGTCTACGCTTGCTGGCGTGTCAAATGATACACTCGAGGCTGTCCTCCCATAGTAGCGCTCTGTGAAGGATGATTGGACTGATCTTGGCCTCCGACTCTACTCTCTCTACCAAATGAACCATGACCTCCTAAATCTCTACCGACACCAGTACTAGCAGTAGTATAACCTCCTGCAATAGGCTGCCTAGACTGACTACTGGAGCTCGTCTTCCATGAACATTCTGCTATCTTATGTCCTGATCATATACAATAGAAACAATTACTTATCACTCTGGTATAAGTCCCAGAGTGCCACCTTCCATAAAGATCACAAGGAGTCCTAAAACTCTAGCCTCTATTACGTCTAGCTGGCTGAGCCACACTATAGCTCTGAGTGCTTTAACTCTGCCTCTGACTAGGTCTGCTGTTTTATAGAGATATCGTCAGTCTTTGGTCTCTTACTAGAATCACGAGGATGTCTCTCTTTCGTATACTCAATACCCCTGACAGATTCTGCCATCTGCCTGACAATTGTCATGTTGTGGCTAGCTATCACTCGGCTAAACTGAGCCAACAAACCTTTCTAGAACTTCCTCGATAATGCCTCCTCTCCCTTACAGTCATATGGAGCATACCTGCTAAGCTAATTGAACTTCTCTTCATACTCATAAACTAACATACCAGGCTCCTGCTGGAAGTCACTAAACTCATCTCCCTTTTAGTATCTGATACTACGAGGAAGAACAGATATAATGAGTTCAACATTAAACTCTGCCCAACTGGTAGGTCCTCGAATCTCAAAATCTCTCCACTAGGGATTGACCCTAATATCGTATCAATGGCCAATTCCTTTGATAGAGGAGTACCAAGTCTCTCTAGTTGATCAAGATGAATTTTCATCTTGAGTACATGTGCACTCACCGAAGTGCCAAGACTCATCTTGTACTCATTCAATGCATTCATTTTCAACAACCTTTCTTGACGAGTTTACTCTTGGAACATTTTCTTGAGATGCCTCATCATATCAAATGTCTCCACAACTTTGAATTGCTTTTGTAAATCCACAACCTTTGTAGCAAGCATAAGACATGTGACTGAGTCACTTAGATGCTTCTCATAAGCATCCTTTTGTACTCTTAGGGGCATTGGATGTAAGTACATGAGGGAACGTTGTATCGAGGACATAACTCTTCCTTTCTTGCTTAAGAAAAATTCTTAAGTTTGGAGACCAATCAAGGAAGTTAGTCCTATTCAATTTATTCTTCTTAAGGATCGATCACAAAGTAAAGGTTCTCGTGTTGTTATTTATTGCCATTATGTCTACATACAAATATGCATTTATTAATAAAAGGTATTTTTGAATACTCCCACTAAAATTAACATCCCTAAAGTTAATTTAAAATATAATGGGTACAAGATCCATATTTCACTCAAATTTAAGTCAGCTGAGCTAGTCCTTAACCTTAGCTAATTAGGTAGAAACTATTTTCAATTATATCATATATAACTCTTGTATTTCTAGGGACTTTGACATCTCATGTCCCGGCATTAAATTCCTTTTATGCCTTAGGCCCAAAACCATTTTGATAGTCATGTTAAGTCAAACCATAACCAAAATATGGATACCACGATTATCCACCATCGTCTCACCAAGATAATCGAGTGCACCCTGCGAAGGAAGAACCTACAACATCGACAAACAAGGCCTTGATGATCATTGATTATAGAAGGCATTTTTAATGACTTACTATTTATAGGGATCGAGTTGTTTGTTTGTGTGGGATAACATACATTCATGGCATACATTCATCACATGTATATATAGCATAAATGTAAACATGTCATGACAAATCCCAAACTAAGTTGATCTCATAAGCCAATGTGAAATTAGGGTAAAACTAGGGTGGTCTTCAATCTCCATGGACACGAACGGCCTACATCTTCTTTACATACAATGCATAAATAAATCTATACTAAAAGAAGAATAGGCACACTAAAACGACACGCATGCCGTATTTGAAATAGGCACCTTTTTGCCAAAATTACAACCCATAATAAAGAAAACCAATCACATAGGTTCTATTGGGCTATGTCATGCACCATGCATATTGAATCAACATTCAAACATAATCACATTATAGACATCATGCAATTATTCAAATAATTACATTGATTAATCGTTGGATGTGTAAAACAGTTTCGCAAACCAGTTGCGAGGGGTTTTAAATTTGCATTGCTCATGAAACGAGTTGCTAATTTATAAAACCCTAACTTGTATTAATCTCATTAATACTTGGATCTTGTAATCAAATTATAATCGAATCCATTCGTTGTAATCTCATTACAAAACCGCATACACAAAACCCTAAACGGCTTTCTAAGTGAATTTCTATAACACTCTAAGCATATTTAATAATCATCATATTCGGCCTCCAAATAAAATTCTCAATTTTATCTTGCTAAATTAAAACCTAACATGCATAATTAATTCAGTAATATTATCAAATAATAAGTAAGGTCGAATTGTTCAAACAATTACAATTATATCACATATAAAAGAATTGATTATGTTGATTGTGCAAGTGTCTCTGATACCACTATTGGAATTCGTAACTAAATATGACATTCATACAAGGATAAACGCAGCGGAAATAACAAAAATTTTATCCTAGAATTCCACCAAGGATCCAAGCATATCAATCATAAACGATTATGGTTAGGGTTTTTACCTTGAAAACCAATGCTCGATTGTATGAACGAATGATTTGTTGGTGTAGCTTTTAGTATTAACTTGAAACCTTTTCAACCACGTTGCCTTTACTTGACCAATGGTATCCACACAACAAACTTTCTAGGATTGGTGTGGTGTACTAGCACCTTTTAGAATCTCTATTCTAATGCTCACAAATAATTTTCTCTCTTTGCTTTTGACACTCACAAATTCGGTCAAGCCATTGCCATCAGAAACAAGACTAGGGTGTGCTCGTATTTATAGGCATATGAGAAAACCTAAATAGGTGCACTAGGGTTGGCCAAAACCCTTGTTCAAGAAGAATTTGGCCACACTAATACAAGAAGTATGTGTGCCGAAATTCCTTCTCAAATTAGGAGCCAAAACCCTTTCCTTCCCATTCAAGAATTCGACCTACACTCCTAAAAAATAGGAGGGAGAAATTTTGGCCTCCAACCCTAATTTAGAGTGTGTGCCGAATTTCTCATGTCCCATTTAGTGTTTCTTTCTCTTTGTCATACAAGAATAGAATCTCCTAAAAAATAGGAGTATGAATTCGGCCTCCACACCAAACCCTACTAGGTTTTCTATCTCTTGTCCAACAAGCATAAGGATTCATAATCCTATTTAGTGTGTGTGTCGAATTTAACAAGGCCTTATTGTGTTATTAGGCTTTTAATTATATGATACATTATCATCAAATAAATCACTCTAATATTAATATCTATAGGCCAAATTTATGTCATACATAAACAAACCCAAAATAATATTAATAAGTGAATTAAAACAAAACCCTGAATTATTAATAATTAATCAAATTAATTATCTCAATAATTCATTTGCCAAACAAGAGAACATTTGCAATCCAATTTGTTTTTGTGTGTGACCCAATAGGTCCACTTGAGATTGACAATGAGCCTCGTCCCAAAACACATGGGCCCAAAGTCCATAAGCGGTCTCTAGTAATACATTATGACAACCCAAAATCGAGTGGTATCGGTAATTTGAGTTAACCTTTCACAGTTTGATATTCAGTCTTTTTGTCACACGATATCTATATTAAGCATAAGGCATGGTCACATGTCAACCTTATATTGCTTAATGTGTTTCTTGATCCTAAGTATATTGATGTACAAATGACATTGACAAACCCTTTTATCAATTCATTTGAGTATACATACATTCCATCAATCCTACTCATCAAGTGACCTAAATATATCACTCTTCGTAAGAGGAACAAATCCATCACTCTCACCATCGCTCATCTACAAGATTCATGACATATCCAATTATAGCCTTTATTGTTGCCCTGTTACGGATAACATTTGACTAAGTCAAAACATGTGATTCCTCATGTAGGAGTCGATAGTGAGTTTCAGTTGGGACTCAAAACATCACAAATGCATGGAAGTTACTTGTGACATTGATCCATGATGTGCTTTCATAGCGGACCAGTCCAATACATGTTCCTAACATGTATCTATGTTCTAAGTGATATCACATATCCATAATCAGTTAAACATGATTATCCTCTTAGCAACATACTAATCTTGGCTTGTCATCATTCCCATGATAACAATCAATTAGGGATGTTTAGAATATTGTCCTTTTTACCTTATGGTTTTATTATCAAGTCACACACTTGATGACATAAAGAAGAATAAATATTCATGGATGATTTATTGCCATAAACAATATAATATTTCATAGATATGAAATAAAATATCTCTTTATTAAATAATAAATGACAATGTGTATCAATAATTGGACTAATGCACAAAACTAATAGTTTAGAAGGCTGTCTTCGGAATATCCTATCCTCTAATTC
>CAODLS011051238.1:0-42134 GCA_948243855.1 Flueggea neowawraea
GGAGTCGATGAACCTTGAGGATGGTTTGGATCGAGTTCGGGAGAGAGAAGCATCAAGTGTGGGCACTGGAGAAGTCAAGACATACGTTGGTACCAAGGGAAAGACGTACGTTATCTGGAAATTTACAAGATGATCAACGTAAGTTAAATTGGGTCATGATGTACGTTGTGTTCATGCATAACGTACGTTGAGGTAGTGCAACGTACTTTGTATTTGAAACAAAGGCGACTGAAACGTGGTTTGACTTTCATGATGTACGTTATGTTTGGAATAACGAATGTTGTGCTTGTTCAGAATGTCTTTCTTCATTTATCACACTCCCCTCTCACTCAAAACCCTCTCAACTGATCTAAGAGTCCTCCACATTGTTCGTCCATCATCCCTAACCTATTTCTAATGTAAGATTATGTCTATTTCATGGATTAAACATCGTTCTCATGCATTGATTAATTACGCCGAATTTCAAATAGGTTTTAATTTTTGCATGATACTGAGTTAATGGTTGCTAGGGGATGCTAGAATAAGTTGAATGGGACTTCGATTAACAAGAATTAAGCCTTGAATCATGAGATTTGGAGGTTTTGTGTGTGGTTAGGGTTAGGGATGATTTTGAAAATTTTTTTGGAAAATGTTGTTGTTTTGATGAATCTGATGTTTGATTTGTGTTTAGGAGGATGAAATGAGTTGGTGTGTGTGATCGGAAATGATGTCTATCGATGAAATCAAGAGTAGGGTGTTTTCAGTTTAAGTTTCTATTGTACGGACCAAAACTGAAGTTTTGGTGATTTTGGGTTCTTGTGGGACTAGAAATGACAGTTGAGAGTTTAGGGACTGCTTTGCAATTTGTAAGAGTTTGAGGACTATTTTAAGATTTTGATTACTTGGAGGACTAGTTTGTAAGAGCCGGGATGGATTTTTGGGCGTTGTTTGAGTATTTTTTATCGCATATGCATGTGCACGCATTTTGATACCATCACAGTACCAACATTTTCTAGGATATGTTCTGATACATATTACCTCTGATATTGTTTTCAGCTTTATGTCTCTGCCAGTACGACCAGCCACCGACTGGTGGTGCTTGATTTGGATTGTCAGCTAGGACATCCAGATGAGTGGATGACAGCTTCAGACACATACTGTGTCAAAAACTCTATATATTAATTTTGATGTGCGGGCTTTATTTATTGAGAAATTGGACTAATCCAAGGATTGATTAATTTAATAATGTGATTATATGGTTAAATAATCAATTTACTGTTTTGAAAGTGATATATACGTATTATATATCCTTACTGTTTTTTATGTTGATTGCATGCATTTACTTTCATACTATTACAGTATGGTTTTGTATTATGGAACACCTGTACTACATAGTACGTATCATTTGGTATATCAATGCATTGAGAAG
The DNA here is from genome assembly GCA_948243855.1 of Flueggea neowawraea. NCBI lineage: Eukaryota > Viridiplantae > Streptophyta > Magnoliopsida > Malpighiales > Phyllanthaceae > Flueggea > Flueggea neowawraea. The sequence continues at coordinate 1,409 of CAODLS011051238.1, forward strand.
GCCCAACAACCAGGGATGTCGGTAGTCATGTGTCCCGGCTCGACACATTATTTGATATTCATTGGTGGTAGAGTCCACGTATTATATTAGATGTTGGCATAGACCACATCACTATTGATTTAGTGGTAGATGCACACTACTGATTAGTCCCATATTACATATACACTGGTTTTTGACTTGATATTATGTTTAATATCTCACCTACATTCATGTTGTTTGCCTTTGTTGTAAATGCCTTCAAAATGATTTTTGAAACACTATTACGTATATGGTGTGTTATATATCTAATTATACATCTGTACGGTATTTTTTAAAACCATTTTCAAAACAATCTTATAAGGTACGTATGAGGCGTTTTGGAGAGTTATTCATCATTGGGTCTAACCCCCTTTGTTTTCTGTCTACCGTTGATTTGTATTTTTTAGGTACACAGATTTTGGCTTCGTCAACCGCACCGCATCTTGTTTACCAGTGAGGCGTCATTTTGGTTAAGTGATGCCATTTTGCTCGGGCTCCTTTGTTTTGATAGAGCTCTGCACCGGGATGTTGTAGGATTATTGGGTTGCCATGGTTTTGTATTTTCATACTTACTTGATTTATGTATATACATATATTTTATATATATGTCATCTATATACCTTTATATATATATGAATAACAAATGTTTTAAATGATTAAACGGGTAGTATTTCTGCATCTTTAAGGCTTGTATAAGATAGGCCAGGCTCCCGTAGACTATTCGTCTCTTACGCCGGTCATAGTCCCGAAACGGGTCGTGACAAATTGTACATTTGAGTTCTTGAGGTCGATTATGATCAATATGGGTGTTCGAATTCGATTTTTATCAGTTGAATCGGGAGTAGGGACTATTTAGATAATTTTCCATCAAGAGGACTAAAGTGGATATTCTACAGTTTGGGGACTAGCTTGAGATTTTGAATGTTTGGATGATTAATCTGTACATTTTGAGAAATTTGAGGACTAATTAATGATTTTGGATAGTTAGGAATTGAATTATAAATTTGGAATATTTTGGGAACTGAACCGTAATTTTCCAAAAGTTCGTGGACTAAAATTGAATTTTACATCGAGGCTAGATTCTTAACTATAGTGTTAGACTTTTGTTTGAAATAGGTTTTTGGGAATTGCATGAAGGTCCGAGTGTACATTTTCACTTAATACATTTTGTATTTGCCACAGTTACCTTGTCTAACGTTTGTTGTGATAAAATTCTATATTTAGCTCAGTTCGATTTTTGAGACGACCAGTCATTCACCGGTGGATCGTGATTGGATTATTAGCTCGGCGTCTAGGTAATGCATTGTCGACTCTAGACATATAGGCTGTGTCTTTCTGAAATTTTATATTTTTGTTGTGTCTGAACTCTGGCATGTAATCCAGAATAATTAAAGAATTAGTAATCCTAAAAATTAGTTTTCGTGAGTGTTGGAGAATTTTTGGTCTTTGGTTTGGATAGCAAAATCAACATGAAATTAAAGAGAGAAATCAACACCAAAAATTAGAGTGGTTCGGCCAACTCAATGTCTACGTCCATCGCCTGAGTCTCACCCCTTAGGATTTCCACTATAACAGTGATTGATTATGGCTCAATCCAGCAAAACCAATACAATGAGGTTGATTCCTGGTTCAACACTTCTAAGGCCCTCATAATGTTTTTTTTCTAGGTTCACAACAAACCTCTACAATGTTGTTTTGTATAGGCTTACAACAAACATTTCTCACTCTCAAGATGTATACAAAGTGTTTACAAAGCAATGAAGCTCTATTCTACAGTTGAGTATTTGAGTTTGATGCTTGAACTTTGATCTCTAGCTTGAATTGTTGTTTTTCTTGGTAGGAATTGATAGGAAATTTGGCACATTGAATTTTGATGTTGTTCAACACATTTGTTTGGCCTTCTCTTGATGTATTTATAGCATTTCCATACAATATGATTGTTGCCTTGAAGAATATAGTCGTTGGAGTGCATTTAATGCAGTTGCAGCCTTCTGTGACATTTGTAACGTATGTTACAATTACAAGACGTACATTGATCATGCTACAAATCCAGATTATGTACGTTGCAGCTAGTTAAACCTCCAGATAATATATGTTGTAGGTTGCTTGCGTACGTTATTTTTGCTTCAGTGAGATCTGTAGCTTCTGTATGCTCTTTGACGTATGTTGGCTTAATGTTACGTACACTGGCTTCCACAATAACGTATGTTATACTTGTCTTGTGTACCTTATTCAACATACATTTGCTTGTTTTGCAATTTAGAGCTTTCCAATGTGTTTTTCTTCAAGTCAAATGTTTGTCCCATCTTCAAAACCTTTTGTTCATCATCAAAACATGAAAGGAACTTAATGTTGATAACCCATGATCCAACAATCACCCCTTTTTTGATGATGAAAAAACTTTGAATAATGCAATAGCTATATCATAAGCAACACCGCTAATCAATGATTTCATCCTTGTCATTTGATTAGTATCATGCAAGATTGACAACGGAAAATTTTCTACCCCTTTGAAATAAACATATTCAACACTTTCCCCCTTTTTGTGATCATCAAAAAGATTATATAAAGATAAACATTTTCACTCCCCCTTTCAAAAGTAATTTGTACATATATAAAAATAGTAATCTCTCCCCCTATTTGTTTCAAACCAATGAACATATTTAAATCAACACATTCAAAAATTATGCAAATAACAATAATCAAACAAGAAATAAAAATGTATGAAAAATGAAAAGAGTGAGATTTAAGGAGTACCTAATATGCCGAAAGGCATATATTGGCCGTTGGATCACCATCATAGCTCGAAGAAGAACTACAATCTCTTCTTTTCTTTTTCTTCTTTTTCTCCTTCAATCTCTCCATATCTTCTTGTTGATTGTTTTTCAACAAATTTTTATAAGTGTTATCCTTTGGAGTGGTATTTCAATTCTTCATCTTCCTCTTTATCGAAGCTCGATTGTCCTTCACTCTCCTCTTTTTGAAAATGACTGGAAGCTTTTAATGACTTTCCATGCTTAGGTATTCCATCTCTTGACATTAGAAAAATTTCATAGTTTATGAGTGACCCAATTAAGCCACTAAACTCCAATAAGTTTAAGTCTTTGGACTCCATAATGGCGGTGACAGTTGCATTCCATTCTCGTGGCAAAGACCTCAAAATCTTCTTCACTTTATCGCTACTAGAGATTGGTCTTCCAAATGGGGTGAAACTATTGGTAATTTTGGCAAAGTGATCAACATATTGTTAATTCTTTCATCCTCTCTCATGGTGAATAACTCATAGTCATGTATAAGAATATTAATCTTGGTTTCCTTAACTTGAGTTGTGCCTTCATGAGTAACCTCAAGTATTTATCATATCTCCTTGGCATGCTCATAAGAGGAAATTCAGTTGTACTTTTTTTGACTCGAAGTACAATCTAATAGTTGAGTAGCCTTTGAGCTTATACTAAGAGACTTCCAATCCTCATCTTTGAAGTCTTTATACTCCTTAGGAGTGCCATCTTCATTCTTGGGAATTTTGGGACCAAGAACAATCACCTTCCAAGCTTGATATTGTAAGCTTGAATGAAAATAGACATTTTCTTTTTCCATGAATTAACATTTGAGCCATCAAAATAAGGAGGAATCTTAGGAGAAGATCTGAGAACACTTGGAGTTGGAGGATCGAAATTCATTTTGTTGATGCGGATCTTTGCTCCAAGGTTTTTAAGCCTTATTAAATGAAGACATGCTCTAATACCACTTATTGGAGAATTTTTAGTATTTGCTTTGGATAGCAAAATCGACTTGAAATGAAAGAGCGAAATCAACACCAAGAATTAGAGTGGTTTGACCAAATCGATGCCTATGTCCACTACCTAAGTCTCACCACTTAGGATTTTCACTATAACGGTGATTGATTACGACTCAATCCAACAAAGCCAATACAATGAGGTTGATTCCTGACTCAATACCTCTAAAGCCCTCACAATGTTGTTTTCCTTAGGTTCATGACAAACCTCTACAATGTCATTTTCTATAAGCTTATAACAAATATGTCTCACACTTACAAGGTGAATACAAAGTGTTTATAAAACAATGAAGCTCTATGCTAGAGTTGAATGTTTGAGTTTGATGCTTAAACTTTGATTTCTAGCTTGAATCGTTGTTGTTTTTGCTTGGAATTGATAGGAAATTTGGCACAATGAATTTTGATTTTGTTCAACACATTTTTGGCCTTCTTTTGATGTTTTTATAGCATTTCCATGCAATATGACCATTGTTTTGAAGAATATAGCCATTGGAGTGCATTTAATGCAGTTGCAGCCTTCTATCACACTCATAACGTATGTTACAATTACAAGACATACGTTGATCATGCTGCAAATTCAGATTACATACATTGTAGCTAGTTAACATATGTTGCTCAAGTTAAACCTCCAGATAACGTACGTTGTAGGTTGCTTGCGTAAGTTATTTTTGCTTCAGTGGAATCCGTAGCTTCTATTTGCTCTTTAACGTACGTTGGCTTCCACAATAACGTACGTTATATTTGTCTTGCGTACGTTATTCAACATGTAGCTGCTTGTTTTGCAATTCAGAGATTTCCAACGTGTTTTTCTTCAAGTCAAACACTTGGCTCATCATCAAAACCTTTTTTTTGTCATCAAAACATGAAAGGAACTTAATGTTGATCAACCATGATCCAACAGTGAGGACTTGTATGCATTAAATATGTTTTCTGAAGACTTTAGAATTTTTGGAAATAATATTTACAATCTTTTTTCGAAATACTTGTAAGTTTATCCGTAATAAATTATTTTTTCTGAAATAAGATTATTAAATATATTTTCTGCAATGTTTTCTGTAATATACTAATCCATTTCTAAAAATAATAATATTAAATATATATCTTCAATAATAAATACTCTGATTAGTAATTAATATATTTTTTCAAAATATCATATGCTTGCCCTGCATGTATGCCTGCCATTAATGTTTTCGTTTGTTTTAGTTATATATATATATATATATATATATATATAGCCTTGATGGCTATGTTATCGCCTTAGTGGTTTAGTGACTATCTTCGTGCCTTAGTGGCTAATATGTACCTTAGTGGTTATACTCCCCTCAGTGGCTATCGTCGCCTAAATGGCTAGATTCTGCACCTATATGGCTACCATCCTTTTTTCTAAAGCTTCTAGTAATATAAAATGTTTAAAAGTTTTACTCTAATTTTGCATATATGTATGTTGTATGCTTTGTTTATGAATTGATTTGGAAAATGGATTTTGAAATGATACTAGTATGTATTAGCGTGTATATCTATATTATGTAAATATATACATGCATGTGGTAGTTTTCAAAATATTTTCAAAACAGTTTATGTGAGGTCTCAGAGACATTTTAGAGCTTCATCCCTCACTGAATTTACTCACCCCCTCCCTTTAACATTTTTCAGGTTTTCTTGATAGCGGTTATCCGATTTTCCACGCTCAGTGAGGCATCCTTGTCAGTAATGAGTGCCTTATTGTTTGGACCCGATTATCTATTATGTTGGATGCTCTACAGCGGGTAGTGGGTTATGGATATGTATCTGATAATAAATTGACCTAACGTATGTTATTTATAATTATTTATTTAGTATTTCAATATTATGATTTTATTTTATTATTTTCAAGAATATTATTTTTAAAACTTATTATTTGTTAAAAAAAATTTATATGAATAAAAATTTGGCTAATAATAAGAATGCGGGTAGAAGTTCTATACTCTGAGGTTTGTGCGAGATGGACTAGGCCTCCGGTCCGGTTTTCCTTGTACGCCGGTCATGGTTCAGAAACGAGTCGTGACATATTTACTGTTTAAACTTTAAAAGTTACTTATTTATGATCCTAAAAAAATTATTTATCATCAATGCGCCTCATGTGGTGTGATCGCTTGTCATTCATGTAGGGCCTAAGAATGGCACTCCAAGAGGGGGGTCAATTGGAGTTTTAAAGAGTTTGAAATCTTTGTTGAAAATCTTTTGCAAGCTAAACCAAAAATTAATCTTAAATGCCAAAGCAATAAAACTACGAATTCAAAAATAATATTTAGAAAATTTAAAGTAAAGTAGAGAGAGTAGGGAAGAAAAAACAAATTCAATGTATAGTGGCTCAGTCCTTCGTGACCTTTGTCCACTCATTGAGATCCGCTCAAGAATTTCAATCCACTATCTCCTCACTTGCGGGTGGAGGGAAACCGTTTGCACACTTATTTTTGCAAATTCAACAAGCAAATCGTTGCACTTTCTTTTATGGATCAAACAAGCAAACCAAACCTTTAATTTTTGTGGCCTAAACTAGAAAGTCTTTCACCTCTAGTTTTCTAAGGCTCACTAGCAACCACTCTTGTTTTTCAAGGCTCAACAAGGAAACCTATACAACCCTCAATCAAATACTTTGATTGTTACAAATTGTGTTCCCAAAACACAGATTATATGCTTAACCCAACCTAAGAATAATAGAAAATGAAAATAGTAAGGGTGGGTTTTAAAATGAGAATGAGAGAAATAATGAGAAATAAAAATAGCAATGTTTTCCCAAGGTTTCTGTATCTTCTTCTCATGTTGGAGATGCCTATTTATAGCCTTTTTGGAGTTTGTGATGGTCACGACCCATTTTCAAACCATGACCAGTGTGCAAGGCGGACCGTCTATAGGATCCTGGCACATCTCACACAAGCATTAGAGAATTAGAAACGCTACCCAGTTAATTATCAAAACATTTATATAAATGTTGATGGTAAAAGATGTGTATATACATAAAAAATATCAAAATGAAATATCAGTGAAATTAAATACAAAGAATATAAAATATATCAGAGAAATCAAAAGGCAAAATAAGAAAACCCAGTAACCCAACAACATCTGGATGCAGAGCTCTAAATCAAAAGAAGAAGCCCGGCCAAAAGGACGTCACCGACCAATATACAATGCCTCATTGAGCAAGATGTCAAACGATTGTCGAGTCAAAAGTCAACATGCATACAAAGTAGATATAGACAAAGAAAAACAAATAGGGGTCAAGGCCCAGTGAGGAATGACACTCCAGAGTGCCTCATACGTACCTCACAAAGATTGACTTTAAAACAGCTTAAAATACCACACATAGGTATAACAAAGAATACATTTATACGCACTACATATGTAATAGAGTTTCCAAAAACATTTCGAAAACATTCGCAGACAAGGCAAATAGCACGAAAGAAAAGATTTGTATTACTATTTATAGCATCAAAACAGAGTCAGAGTATACTGGCGATATGAGAACCAAAAACACAGATATAACAGGTTTGGTTTCCGCCACCACCCAAATGCAGAATATACGTGGACAAATCAAATCATGCGTCAGGCCAGAACATCATGGCTATCAACACTCCCTGATAGCTAGGACTTCATCAAAGCATTGATATACCAAAGGCTACATACCCCGTAGCATAGACGTCCCCATATCAAAAACAAATCATAATAATAGTATATACAAAAACAAGTCATGCAAGCCAGAGTAAAAAAATAGAGAGAAGATATATATATATATATTATATATCAAATTTCAAAAACAAAGACTGATTATTAATTCACATAACCAATTATTTATTTAGGCCAATCCTCATATTAGTCTAATTACAAAAATATAAGTCAAGCACATCAAAAAAATACAGTTTTGAGATACAACATATGTGTCTGAAGCTGTCATTCACTCACCTGATAGTTCAAGCTATAGCAGTCAAGCACTACTGGTAGGCAGTTGATCTCGTTGGCACGGACACAAAGCTGAAACATAGATATCAAAAACAAAGTATATCAGAAATATATAATGAATGAAACTGGTATTGTGGTTGTACCGAAATGTGTACACATGCAAATACATACTCAAGACTCCAACAACGCCCGTAATTCCATTTCGGTCAATGATACATCGGTAATAACCTAAAGATCAGAATTTATGTAAAACTATGATTTAGTCCCTGAACTTTTGAAAAATTATATTCTAGTCCCTAAGACCTTGTAAAATTACAAACTAGTCCTTAAAGCTCTCAGAAATTGTAAACAAGTCCCCCAACTCTTAGAATATGCAAAATACCAAAAAATGACTTCTTTGGTCCCTCAGAACCTTGATAAGTTATCATGAAGCCCAACTCGAGTTATCTAGGCCTCAGATTACTTGAGTTGGATGAATGTCTAACTCGAGTTATCTAAGCCTCGGCTTACTTGAGTTATCCATTTTGGTCAACTCGAGTAAGTCATCTTTCTAGAATTCCCAAAACTCGATCCAACTTGATTTCACAGATAAAAATTCCAACCAAACACCCACAGTAACTCCAAACAATTTCCTGAACATGAAACTAAGGTCCAAATAACCAAAACAACTCATAATTATCCAAAATCGACCAAAACCGAAATGATCTAATCCATTTATGATCATTCCTAATTCTGATTATTTAAGGCCAACTCTAGATGTTTTTAGATTCTCAAAGTCACGATCTAGCAACCCCAAACAACCATTTCAATAGAGGCATCACGGATCTAATCGTATGAACATTCATTCAAAATCCTAACATGCATATCTTGCAAAAAAATGAAAAATTGCAGAAATGCAAGGGTTTAGAAGCATAATCTTACCTTTAAGATTATGTAGAATTAAGGAGAAGCAACTAAAATGCAATATGGACTAGTTTGGAATGTTTGAAAGTGAGAGATTCGAATAGAGTCAAATGAGTCGGGTAAGGGGTATTTATAGAATTTCTGTCCGAACGTGCTCTAACTCGAGTTACACACTCTCTTACTCAAGTTATCCCTTCCCAGATCATTCTAGTTCATGGATTACTTGAGTTATCCAACAGCTTACGAGAGTAATCTAGACCCCATATGACTCGAGTTACATAAATCATTAACTCGAGTTATCCAACCCTTACATAACTCGAGTTACTTACTTTCCTAACTTGAGTTATCACCTCTGAAATGCCAAAAAAAATTAACACCCAAAGTTAGGGATCCAATCGAAGATCTACAGAAGTCATATCGGAAAGAGCGGGATATTATAGTGACAATTGGAATCATTAATATAGTCATTGCAGAATAATTCCAAATGTTTTATAGTGCTAACATCATCCCTTTTACGTGCTTAGAGCTTTCCTCTACGTTAATAGAGTCATTCTTGAATACACTACATCATTTATGGAACATCTTCTGTGCTCTATACCAGATACTAAGTGCATAGACCTGTTGTTAAGTACTTAAGACCAGATATTAAGTGTATAGACCAGATGTTAAGTGCTTAAGACCAGATACTAAGTGGTTAGATAATTTTTTTTCAATTTTTCACCTTTAATTCTTCACGTGACTGTGTCAGAGAATATTCAAATTCAAATTCAAATTCCCGAAGAGCATCTTGAATTTGTCAGTTTTTGGAACCCCGTCTGCGTGCGTAGTGTTTTGTACTAAGCACACAAAAGTTGTTTTAAGTGTTTAGTATTCTGTACTAAGTGCACAAAATAATTTCTTTAAAGTCTGCACCTTTTTAGTGCCAGTTCTAAGTGCTTAGTACTTTGTACTAATTGCACAACACTAGTTCTAAATGCACATAAGCCATTTTCAGTATAACCATTTTCTAGACTATTCTTTAAGTGCTTAGATACTGAATTAAAACACTTGGATGCCACCTTTTCATCTTTCATGGATGTTTTGCATAACGTAAAGCACTTGGATGCCACCTTTTCATCTTTCATGGATGTTTTACATTCATCATCATCAAAATCTAATACAACAATCTCCCCCTTTTGATGATGACAAAATATACATGAATTTGAACATGTATTTATCAATAACAAACAATTTGATCAAGGATTTCACTTATTGTCACTTGATTAGTTCCATACAATAATATATAATGTTCAAAGCAAGAATGATACCAATTCTAAATGACAAAGCGCTTAATCAAATTCATGCACACTTCTCCCCCTTTTTGCATCATCGAAAAGGATATGCAAAATTAACAATCTTCCTTAATCAATCAAATGAATCAATCAACACAATTATAGTTCCCCCTAAGGAAATGCATAGGATATGCAAAAAAAAGCATTGCCATGAACATATATATCTCCCCCTTTGAAAAACACAAATTTAATGTATGCACTAGTACTAATTGAGAGTATTAACAGTATGGCACAAAAATAGATACCAAGTGGAAAACATGTTATGCAATCAACTCAAATATATAAGTAATCATAGCAAATAATAAAAAATGCATTAAAAACAAGTGAAAAAAATAAAAATGTAGTAAAATATCAAGAATGTGTTACCACACTTGCTTTCCTTTCTTTATCCTTGATGGTTGTCAAGCATATTGCACCAATTTCATCATCATCACTAGAACTTGAATTATCTTCAAAGAATCTTCTTTTCCTCCTTTTTCCATGCTTTTTCAAATAACGGCAATCATGTTTGACATGGCCTGATTCATTACATTCATAAGAAATGAGTTTGTTCCTCCTATTGCTTGTCTGTTTTGCATCTCTTTCTTTGTTGAGGAACCTTTCGAATTTCTTGGTGAGGTACTCCAATTCTTCAAAACCAGTCACTTCATCAACATCATCCTTACTTAAGCTTTCAATGTATTTTGATGCCTTGAATGCAATGCCCGAATCTTTCTTCTTTTTCTTGCCTTCCTTATCTTCATCTTCTTCCATACCCATTTCATGGGTGAGTAAGGAGCCAAGTAACTCCTCCAAAGGTAAAGAATTTAAATCCTTGGCTTATAGGATAACATCTTTCTTAGAAGCACATGATTTTGGAAGGATCTTAGAATCTTCCTCACAATCTTAGAATTTGTATAGGATTTTCCAATAGCTTTGATGCCATTGACGATATCATTGAAGCGATCAAACATTTCTTGAATATATTCTTCCTCCTCCATCTTAGACAACTCGTATTTATGAACAAGAAGATATATCTTATTTTCTTTGGCTTGGCTTGTTCCCTCATAAGCAATCTCCAATGTTTGCCAAATCTCTTAAGCTATCTCACATTACTAGATTTTGTTGAATCAAGACTTGCCTAAGGAGCAATATAGGATGTGCATTGCCTTGTGGTTGTAGGAGATGAGTCTCTTGTCATTGTCATTCCACTCATCATTTGGCTTCTTCACCTTTCTTCAATCCACAAGCTTTGTTGGCACAAATGGACCATCTTCCACCACTTGCCATATGTCCTCACTTTCTGATTTAAGGAACACTATCATCCTTGTTTTCCAACGAATGTAATCACTGCCATCAAAGAAAGGAGTTCTATTAATTTCCAAACTTTCATATCCAGAAATATCATTCATGAATGCCAATTTTTGGGATCTTTAACTCTTTGGGTGTTAAGTCAAAAAGATATATTATCAAGAACACAAGCTCTGATACCAATTGTAGGCCCCAAGAATGGCATTCCAAGAGGGGGGTGAATTGGAGTTTTAAGGAGTTTCAAATCATTGTGTAAAATCTTTTGCAAGTTAAAACAAAAATCAATCTTAAATGCAAAATCAATAAAACCATCAATTCACAAATAATATATAGCAAATTTAGAGTAAAGTAAAGAGAGCAAGGAAGAGAAAACAAATCCAATTTATAGTGGTTCGATCCTCCTTAACCTACGTCTACTCCTTAAGATCCACCCAAGAATTTCAATCAACTATCTCCTCACTTGCGGGTGCAGGGAAACAAATTTACATACTTATTTTTGCGGACTCAATAAGCAAACCATTACACCTTATTTTATAGACCAAACAAGCAAACTAAACCTCTAGTTTTTGAGGGCTCAACTAGGACACCGTTCACCTTTAATTTTCTAAGGTTCACTAGTAACCACTCTTGTTTTTTCAAAGCTCAACAAGGAAACCTATACAATGCTCAATCAAATACTTTGAGTGTTACAAATTGTATTCCCAAAATATAGATTATATGCTCAACTCAACCCAATAATAATAGAAAATGAAAATACCAATAGTGGGTATTAAAATGAAAATGAGAGAAATTATGAGAAATAATGATAGAAAAGTTTTCCCAAGGTTTCTCTCTCTTCTTCTCATGTTGGAAATGCCTATTTATAGCCTTTTTAGAGTTTGTGACCGTTGGAATCAATAATATAGCCGTTGGAGAATAATTCCAAATGTTGTACAATGTTGTCATCATCCATTTTACATGCTTAGAGCTTTCCTTTACGTGCATTGAGTCATTCTTGAATATACTGCATCATTTTTGGAACGTCTTGTATGCTTTATACCAGATGCATATGCATAGACTAGATGTTAAGTGCTTAAGACCATATACTAAGTGCACATACTAGATCTTAAGTGCTTAAGACTAGATACTAAATGCGTAGATGAATTTTTTCAATTTTACACCTTTAATTCTTCACGTGACTGTGTCAGGGAATATTTAAATTCAAATTTCCAAGAAGCGTCTTGAATTTGTCAGTTTCTGGAACCCCGTCTACGTGCTTAGTATTTTGTAGTAAGTGCACGAAAGCTATTGTACGTGCTTAACATTCTGTACTAAGTGCACAAAACAGTTTCTTCAAAGTGTGCATCTTTTCAGCACCAGTTCTAAGTGCACAGAACCCATTTTTAGCGCAACCATGTTTTGGACTATTCTTTGAGTGCTTAGATATGAATGTAAAGCATTTAGATGCCACCTTTTCATCTTTCATGGATGTTTTGCATAATTTAAAGTACTTGGATGCTACATTTTCATCTTTCATGGATGTTTTGTTTAATACCTCTTATGTTCCGATGAGTTCTTTGTAGCATTTCGTTCGGTTCCGACAATGCCTTCTATTCAACCCCGATTAATTTCGTGTGAACCTTGTTCAATTTTGATTCAATCTTTGAATGTTGCGATGATCTTTTGGTGTATGAGGATGTTAATTGACATTAATTTTGCAAGGATGAATGTCATGGAACCTCGGCAAAGGTCCAACACATGCGAGGAAACGAGAACAGTCGAATAAATGGGTTGGCATGTATGGAACGTACATTGCACACAAGAACAACACACATTGTTTCGAATTGCAAGATCAGCATACGTTTGCTATTGTGCACAACGCATGTTGATCATACACAATGTACGTTAGCCTTATGCAACGTACGTTGTGAGCTAAAATTTCAGATCTGAGGCCACCGTATGCTATATAACGTACGTTGATGGCTTGGGACATATACGAAGGTTACGTACAACGTATGTTGAGATTAAAAATGACTTACGTTGCCTTTGTTTTTGCTGAAACAGTGCGTTTCGATCTGTAGCTTCGTTTTAACCCTACCCTTTTCGTCCGTGATCTTCATTTTTCACTTTCTCCCACTCTTAGATCGATCCTCTCACTTTCTCATTGATTCCCCAATGTTTCTAAGCATCTCTAGAGATAAGATTTCAGTTCCAATCACTTCATTTCGTTCATTTTATGCATTTAATATCAGAAATTCATTTTAGGCCGAATTTGCTTAGGGTTTCAAATTTTTGAGTGATTCTGTCACAATAGATTCTTAGGGTTATTATATTATGATTGTTTGAGGTTAGATTAACATGAATCTAACTTGAAATTACAAGATTTAATGAGCTCTTGAAGTGCATTAGGGTTTGGACAGTTTTGGCTTAATTTTTAGAGATTTAGAGTTGTTTTTGAAAACCGATTGTACATTTGAGTTCCTGAGGTTGAGATTGACCAATGTGGATACTTGAAATCGATTTTTATCGGTTGAATCGGAAGTTTGACTATTTTGGTAATTTGTCATGGGGACTAAAAGTGATATTGTGCATTTTAGGGACTGAAATTGGATTTTCTATATTTAGAGAGTTAAATTACATATTTTGGGATTATGAGGATTAACTAATGATTTTTGGAGTAGTAGGGACTCATTATAAAATTTGAAATATTTTGGGGGTTGAGTTGTAATTTTCTAAAGTTTGGGGACAAAAGTGTAATTTTACACCGATGTGTAATATTTGATTTATTATGTTTGACTTTTGTGCAAAAAAGGGTTTTAGGCTGTTTCTGAGCATTTGACCTTGCATATACATTTGCACATATTACGGGTCAGTCACAATACCTTGTTATAATTTGTTTTTGATATGTTTATTCTAACTTTGCTTGGTTTCTGAAGTGACCTGTCATTTACTAGTGGACTACGATTAGATTATTTGTTCGACGTCTAGGTGAATATGGTAGCTTATTAGATTAGAGTCCAGTCCATTATGTGTCCTAGGTTTAATAACTATTTTTTTATGTGATTCTTGGTCAAAAAGAGAGGGTCCTGTACGAGGTTGTTGCTTCAAAAGTGCCTTTTTTTTCAATAAAATGGAACCAATTAAGTTCTATATACATGAATCCTTGACAAAATAAAGAAAAGGAAACAGAGATCAGAGAGCGAATTCATTGCACACTAATTAATTTAAATGGCTTCCATGAATGTAGATGCTGTTTCTGTAGCCCACCATTGTTGGCCGTTCAGACCAATTTCTGATAAAGACTGGCTTAGACCGAAGAAAATAACAATGGTGGATAAAGTGCAAATCCAGCCACATACATATGAACTGCGGCCGCCACCTGAACTTTGTTCATCATTGTCCAGTGCTGCTTACTTTACATTATTTTGGACTTCATCGATTTGATGTATAAAATATTAAGCGGATAAAAAAAAATTCTTATTTGGAAATATAATGTACGGTATGTCATTATTTGCTATTACGAAATCGTTATTGACAATCAATAACTATATTTTCTTCAGAAAATAATTCTGAAAAAAAAAATCCGTTATTTGCTTTAAACAAGAATGTGAGAACAAATGTTTTTGAGTGCTTGGTAGACAAATAAAAAAATTATTATTATCAATATTAATTTTTTTCCTTTTTTATAATAAGTCATTCTGTTTGTTCTCATTGAAAACTGAACTTACGACTCCTCGATATTAGAATTAACACAAGTATCAATGAATTACAAGTCCATTAATAATGTTTTAATTTTACTAATCTAAAATTCGTACTAGTCTTAGGTGGGCAACTATCTTGTTATATATATATCTCATTTGTGTTCTTTTGAAGGTGATGTGGTTGCATACTCATTACTTAATCTAATAATTAAAAAAATGCCTGCACATTAATAAGTTAAAACCTTTTTTATGAAGCCATTTTCTTAAGCGTGGCAGCAGACGTAATTTTGAAACTTAAAACTACAAAAAATGATGTTGTTTTAAAGGTCTAGCAGTTTAAGATTAGCGGCGGCAGTTGGTCTGGTATTAGAGGTGTTAGGAGCGATAATAGCTCAGTGGTCTCGTTATTTTGATGAAATAAATGAGTAAAAATGACTTCATTTTCTATGCCTATAAGTCGTTTGTATTACTCTTTCCGTCTCAATTTGGTAAGTATACTTTTTATTTTAAATCTCCAAAAACATAGACATATTTTCTATTTTTTTATATTTATTATTAGCAAAATTAGAAGTTTATCTTTATTTTTTTCATTAATTACTAATACATTTAGTCAAAGGATATAAATGAAAAAACATATGAAATTAAATGAGTTTAACTAATAAAAATACTATTTTTTAATTCTCGTGAAAAGTATTTGTTGCATATCAAATTAAGATGGATGGAGTATATTTTATTCATATACACCAAAGAAATTAATATATGGATGACCATGTGAATAACTGTATAAAATATTCAAGTAAACCTATAATTCGAAGCAAACCGAAAACGAAAAATTGAGATTGCAAAAATATAATTCAATACTTTATATATAAAAAAAAATCCAATTCCCTACTCATCAAAATAAATGATAAAAAATTTGTTGTGTACAAACGACACGAAATATAAAGAGAGATAGCACAAAGAATTTCCGCTCAGTCTATCACAATGCTTCTCTCCAGAACTTCAATGACTTCTTCTTTCTCAATACTATTATTGAATAATTCTCGAGGCGAATCGAATTCCCAAATGCCATTGTCGTTTACTCACAACCATCGACTTTTTAACTGTTAAACCAATGACTATAGTTAATTAAGAAATCATATCAATTAAATCTCAGATCACTGGGATTGAAGTGAAAGTAAATAATAGAATGTGTCTGACTTTATTTTTTTTATAAGTTAATTAGATAAGGCACCAGGATCCATGGCCGGACACAGTTCAGATAAATCCTAAGTTCTTTAAAATTGTTCCAAAAGTCGGAGATTTTAAAAACTAAAGATTCAAACTTGTCCCATAAAAAAAAATCCATTTCGTCTTGTTTCTGGACAAGTAGGAATAATTAAAATAGTCCAAATATTCAGCTTTAAAAATGTAATGGCAAAAAAAAATATAATTTAACTTGCTCTTATTAAAAAATAAAATATAATAATAAACATCATATTAATATCTCAAAAAGTTACGTACATACTACTGCCATGTTTACATTATAATTAAAACCCAAAAAATTACCTTCGTGTAGAGAAGATCAAAGGAGAAAATGATGATACTATTTTGTCGAGAAGACGACGATGTTTTGTTCAATGGTGGAAGAATAGACAAAAGTGAGAATTGAAAGCTAAGAGAAGCCACAACACTCGTGACACGACTAAGATTTGTTTTATTCGAGGTATATTTATTTTTTTATTAATTGAATATATATAAAATAAATATCTATGTACTATTCATTCACACAAATTTTACTTCATTTATTGAAATGTATTGAAATGAGCATATAGACTACGAACCAGAATCATCATATATTATAATTTTAGAGCAATTTAATTTAAAAAAAATAAAAATCAATGGTATTTTTTAATTCCAATATAATTCATTCGGATATTAACTTCAGTTCTGAAATTTTTAAGACCCATGTCCAGCGATAGGAGGGTCCACTCTTAAACGTGTCAGTCATACAACCAGATAACGTTGTTACTGATTTTCTATCCTTTCATAACTTTTTGCGACGCCAGACACAGTTTCATATTCTTACAATTGGAAACTTCCTTGCAAGAACAAAATGCAACCGTCAAAGAAGACTCATTTATTACCGCCTATCACATCATGCCCCCAAGAAATAAAACCATATATATAAAACCCACAAGTGGCATGCATAGATTGCCACCAAAGTTGAAACTTATAACACCAAACTCCAGAGAAGAAACAAGAAAAAATGGAACCGACCCAAAACGACACAAGGGAACGAGGGCAAGATCACCGATCGATCAGAACCGGTACCGAGGAATCCGAAGGAGACCGTGGGGGAAGTTTACGGCGGAGATTCGCGACCCGACGAGGAACGGGGCAAGGCGGTGGTTGGGAACATTTGACACAGCAGAAGAGGCTGCAAGAGCATATGATAGAGCTGCTTATGCTTTTAGAGGTCATCTAGCCATTCTTAACTTCCCTAATGAGTACCAATACCATAGTAGTGAAAACCAAAGTTCTTCTATTAATTACACTTCATTTCCTTCTACTACCACTACTACAACCACTACTGATTCATTTTTTAGTGGTCAAACCATGAATTATGGGTCTAGTGAGCATGAAGGTTTGGAGTTTGAGTATTTAGATGACAAGTTGTTAGAGGAGCTACTTGAGACACAAGAAGACAGGCTTACTAGGCAACTAAAATAGGAGGGATCATCTTTATTGGAATTCATTTGTGTTTTTTTTTTTTGGACATTCAGTTATTTGAATTGCAACAAATAAATTGTTCATAAATAGGATCAATTTTCCTGTTTGTGACTCCATGTTCAATGATACCTTACCTTTATTTGTTCTGATTTTAAGAGACAAAAAATGTAAAGAGTTGGCAGTGCTATGATTGTAAACTTATTGTATTTTTCTTTTTCTTAGGAAATATTATTTTATCATAATCAATTTTACTCTGGTAAGTATTTATCCTGTAAAACAGTGCCATAATAGCAGACCACAATTGACAAAGTGTTGTGTAATTTCGGTTTCACAAAGGTTCACAACTAATTGGTTAAAGCTCTACAATCTGTGTATACATTGACATGTGTTTGATAAAGTTGTAAATAAAAGTGCGATTAATTCATAAAGTAACCAGAATGGATAATTATTTGTACTCATTACTTGTTGGGATATCTCCCTAATTAATTCCCCATTGCTTAGGATTAGGTTTGACAAAGAAACTATTCCCACATTGTTTAAAAATAGAATGATCAAGAGTTTTTTCCTTACAATTACGCCTTAGATTATGGTTGTTATATATCATAAATCCTAAATTAAATTAATTAGTGATGACGTAATTTAGGCTTTGAGTTTGTACATTTAAGAGGATTCAAAATTTTGTTTGTACAAAATCCATAAATTTATTTTTATTGGATATAAATTTATTGAGCAACTGAACTATGTTAATCTCGACCAACATATAGGCCAAGCCAAACGAGAAGGCTAGATTCTCATGAACCATTATCTAAGTCAAAAAATTACATTTTTTTTTCTAAATAAAATTATTAGGCAAATAATTAATGGTAAAATAATTAAAATTTTTTAATTCTTTTGAAGATGTAAATTTAGCTAAATGACATTAGCAATAATTTACTTGCCAGTTGGTTCTATCAGAGTTAATCTATCATTAGTTAATCATATACATGTGTAAAATTAGCATAATTTCAGATTTTATTAAAACTTACGATTCTAGAAGTATTTCTACTTCTATCAGAATTAATATTTCAATTAAGATTTTATTTCTATTTCTATTAGGATTCTATAATCTTCTAGGAACTCCTATATATAATAGTAGCTTTTTGTCTATTTTTCATTAGAGATCTTTTGCAAAATAGCCAAGCATTCTCGTTCTAATATTACCGTAGTTTATTTGCAAAACCAGCATATGAACTTAATCATATTCTTTTGATTTTCATTGTATTTACAAGATTAATAACTTGAACAGTTACTTAATTTGCCCAATATATCTATTTATTGGTTTGTTATACCTTCAATATCAGTGAGTCAACGAGGTAACTACTTAAACTTTTGATATAGAATTGATGAAATAACTTCTTTGCTCCATCAAATTGTGTCTATAGTGAACAAATTAACCAACAGTCAAAGACAACAGTCACAAAAAGCGTCCACATGTGGTACCTGTGGCATGCAATGATATCTTATAGATGTGTGCAGAGACGATATGATGATGTGACTGAACAATTCAATGCTGCAAATGATTGTGGCGGCCAACCTCAGAGGAAATCGATACCACTTTTCATTCCACTGCACTAAAGTTGGTTTGAAGTTATTTCTCACACCCCAAGTTCAGAGACCTATAGAGTTATCCCACTGAAAGCTAGATGTAGTCTAAGCTATAGTCTATACAGACAGTCACTTACTCTAATAACTGAGATCAAACCACTTCAGAAACATCAATATTCATCCAATTACCCTGATAATTAGGCTCCCAAACTGAAATAGTTCATATTCAAAATGCATTTCATTTCCACGTTATGTAGATATATCTCTTATCTTAGATCTCACTTGTAAGTTATCTTATACTTTTGTGTTCATTACATATTAAAGCGATTGATAGTCTTTCAAACGCATTTTGAAGCACTTTTTTTCGTTTGAAAACAATTTTAATTGACAATCTTTTTTACTGCATGACATTAAAATTTTATTATCCAAAACCTCATACATGTGTCTTCCTCATTGAATTAAACCATTGTGATTGCCATTGCATGCAAATGCACTTGCCTTCCTCATTTGCCTTATACTAAGACCAACTCTAACCGGGAGTTAATTTTGCGTGTAATGCAAAAATTGTGCAGAATTCCCTCTTAAATCCAGGTGCATTTTTTTAGCTGATTTTGTGTTTTGCCAAAGTGCAGTGTTAGCAACGCAATTTTTTTACAATTTTTTTTGTTTTGATCTTATTCTTAACAAATAATTAAGAAAGAATTAAATTTATATTTAGTTTGTGAAAAAATAATAGTAGAAAATGTATTTTAGAAAGAATATTAAGAAAATCTTTACTTTTATAATTAAAAATAGAGTTATGGATTGGAGAAATATTTTTACTGTAATTGTTATATTTTTGTGAAAAATTGCTGTAAAATAAAGGTTTGGATTAGAGTTACAAAGCTTTGGATTAGAGATGATATGGAGCTCCCAAACTAAAACCTTACTCCTTCGTTTGAAATCCCTGTCATATTCTTCAATTGTTCATTCTTTTCTCTCTCTTTCTCTTTTTTATAAGTCATTATTTTCTCATGAATTCGCCCAGATCCCCATTTCGACGTCCTTTGTGGCTATTCTCTATTCAGGTTCAATTGCTTCTTGTATTGCACTGATTTTCTCATCCATTCTGGAAATAATTACTTCGAATAGCTTCAATTTTTGACTTTTTATCAAAAACAACCTCGTCTTTGAATCGTATCATAGGTGAATCTGAACTATTAATCTCGTATCAAAAGTAATATTCCGTCAATCATCTTTTAAACATGGCAGTTAAGCGTCAATATGTTTTGATGACATCATCACCTTGATGATGTGGAATATTAGATGAATGATGACGTGTCCAATTTTTTAAAGACACAAAAGTAATTAAAACGTCGACGTTCTCCACCCAAAACACGTTGATGACGATTGAAAAACAAAATGAATACAAATCCAAAATCACTCCAGTTCTCCTCTTCTCATTGTCGTGTTTAGTAAAATAAAGATCGACTTTCATTCATTCATGAAGTGAATGTCTACAAATGGCTACAAAGGTTTCATAAAAGATCGACCTCGACATACACGAGAGTTAATTGCAACAACAGGAAGCAACAATCGAAGACAAGAAGCTGGGGAAGCCTTGGGGGATTTCTCCTGCCAAATGTGAAGCTTTACCCACCTCAAACCAAGAAGAATCCTGGGAAGATTTTTTGCAGTTGTGCTTTTTGGTAGGTTAGTTTGAGTATTTTAATTTGCATATTAAGTGTTTGTAAAAATGCCTCAATAGGTTGTGTGGGAAACATGTTAGTTAATTTTGTTCAGGTTGAAGACTGCAAATACTTTGCACGGGTTGATTATTTACTTGGTATGCTGAATGAGTTAGAGAAAATGAAGGAAAATCTAAAGCATTCAGAAGCAGAGATATGCATCCAATATCATAAGTGGCAAAGGAAGCTATGAAGAGAAAAACTAAAGCATAATAATGTCTAATGCTTGCTGAAAGAATGGGTTTTGATGGTATTTTGGGGTGTCGATCAGCTAGTATCTAGTGGTTGTTAGAGAAACTAGCCGATGTCTTACGTTGAACCATATGTAGTAGCTGAAATAGTTGTATTTCTGGTTAGCTGCAATGAACTAGGAATGTTGTTCAGGAGAGAAGGCATGTTTTGTTTTGATTAGTGTGCATGTACTAGAAGATTTTGACACGTCATTAGCCAGCATAGACTCCATGTCATCAGCTTAATGTGCCACATCAGCGTTTAACGGCCATGTTTAACGGATGGTTGAAGAAATGCTACTTTTGATACAAAATTAATAGTTTAGGGCACCTATGATACGAATTAAAGATCGGGTTATTTTTTTATAAAAGATCTAAATAATTTTTTCTAGGGATTAACTAGATTGAAATGTTTGTGATTCTCAAAAGTTCACACCAACATGAGTTTTTAGAGCTTCTTTGGTTAAGTTCTGTGTCTTTGTTTTGTATGATGTGAAGTCCATTTTTAAGCATATACCCAGACAAGAATGATCATTTTCAAGCTTAGGTTTTGACAAAGAGCGGTGTGACGAAACTCCTTGGTCGACCGTGACGAACGGCATGACTGTCGCTTCTAATTGATCACTTCTTTATTGACGAAAAGGACTGGCTTGAAATGGGGCCTAAAGTTCTAAAGATGGCGTGATGGCGGCGATGGGCTCTGTTCTATTGGTGGCGAGACACATGATTGGAGGTCTGGATGATGGAAAGACACGAGAGAGCTCCTGGGTTGGTGCGACACGATTGACGGCGGCGTTTCTGTTGACGTGAGCTCTCTTCTGACGGCTTTGGACCGGACGAATAGAGGAGGCTAGTCCTCCACGTTGACGGCAAACAGTAGTTACAATACAGTGGTGGCAGTGAGCGTGCTGGAGACTGGATAACGCTCTGTTCTTTCTGATTCACTTTCTTCGTGGGAAAATAAAACAAACTAGATGACTACCGGGAAAAAAGTGTACGGACTATCCGGGAATATCAAGCTATTGATTCATCTCGGTGTAATTTTTCCCACGTCTTACGCGAGGATTGGCCCAAGGTGTGGTCGGGCCTGGCTCTGCTATAATCCTGGCCTGTAAGGCTAAGGACTAATTACACAAAATTACTTTTTTAACCCTATTTTTGGTTTTTGTTGCGGTCCATTTAAAAGTCAAATTTCGAGAAAATTTCCGAAAAAGTCAAAATAACAAACATATTCGTTAGCGCGTGTATATAGTTGCGTTTTTTTTTGTTGTTTTTCAGTTTTTTCTATGGGTGGCGTATAAAAGAATGAAGTGCTGATGTAATCATGAAAGTATAATCTTTTGGAATAAAAATTGAATTTTATATTCTAAAAGCATATGGACCGAATTTCCTCTATCCCTAACCCAATGAATCCAATGAAAAAAGCCTGACTTTTTTAATTATTTTTTAGAGGAAATGACGTTGTTTATCTGTATTAATTTATAATATTTTTTTGTACGATAAATAATATATTTATTAAAGATTTACTTTCTCATAATTATTAATTTATGATGTGACTTTTTTTATATACAGTTCTATATTTTAAATTTATGGTGTATGTTTTCGTAACATATAAACAAATTTTAACATTTTATAAAATATGTTGAAGATATATATATTAATTGTATATTTAAATATTCGTAGAATCTAAACAAGTTTTAAATAATATTTAAATAAATTATAAATAAACATATAATGAATAAATACTAAACAAATTTTAAACAAGTTTGAATATCTTGGTGGGTCTATGAATCGATAATTTATAAAGTTGGATATATGCATTAAAAATTTTAAATTTTCTACTTAAAATGCTAAAAATGGGTTTTGTAAATCTATAATTTATAAATCTGAACAACGTGTATATATATTTAGCCCTTATTTTTTACTTTATAGGAAACATTAAGTGATTCATTGATTGACGCCTTTTGGTTCACACCGTTTTATTTTCCATGTTTCCTATCCTTGATTAAGTACGTGGTTATGAGGTCATGCTATTACGTTGTTTGATTTGTCACATAGTGACGTTGTTAATGAGCTTTTAATGCTGGGAATTGAGATGTATTCAGAATTAATTAATTAATTAGATTCCTAACATAATTGACTATTTAAAGTAAACACTCATATATATTTGGTTACATGGAGGTTTGGATTCGCAGTTGAAAATAACATATTTCATTTAGACATTTGGCAATGCTGTATATGATGTCATGATTTGATGAAGTCATATGGCTGACGCTGTGTATATTTTATCATCCTAATCATTTGTGTTAATAAAGCCAGACCAAATCCTTATGTCCTTTGCTTGGAAAAAAAATTCCTTATGTCCAATGAAAAAAAATTAGCTCCCTTTTTATTTAAAAATAATTACTTTAACTTATAGTTAATTCTTATAGAATATAGTTCGAATAAATTAAGATGTAAATGAGTCAAATTTCTTATAAAAAATTTTGAAATTTAGATTGATAAAAGTTCCTTTTTGTTCTAAGATTGCATCTTATTCATTGTAACGAGGAAGGTTAACTTGACGAAATTGTTCAAAAAAAAAAAACAGAATAGCGTTTTCTTTTGTTTGAAAAGAAGGTGGGAAGGTCAAGGAACCTGAGAATGAGATTTTGCACCCAAAAAAAAAACATTTAGTATACACTTAATGTATTATACCATTTTATACACTTTCAAAATCAAGAAATCAACAATCAAAGTTTGGTCTTCGCAGTGGTTAATTATAATCAAAGATTGGTCTCTAATCCATAGTCGTGTGTTTAGACAAATGTTATTAAACCGTCCCTCAGTTCTCTAATCCGTAGCCTCACAAGGAAAAGCGGTGGTGGATATACACAACAATATAGATAATAAACAATCTTTGAAATATCAATTTCTGTATATTATCCTAGTAGACTAAATTATTCTACTTTGGCACTATTTGTGATGTATGTATCACATGTAACAAATTAATAATCGAACAAATTGAAAAATAACAAGCAATTTGAGTTATTAACCTTGATATGTACAACAAAAAATATAAGCAGAAGCAAATCTAATTGTATACTACCTTCGCATGCGAACCACTTTTGTTGATTAACGATGGGAATAACATGAATTAATTTCATCTTTTATATACCACATGAAGATTCTCACGAATACAAGAATCACGAGTTGGTGATGGAGAATAAAACTCTCTCTTTCTCTAAAGAGGCCAATGACCTCCACTCTTTATACAGAGAGAAGACATTCTTTTTGTGTGTGGTGTTATGGAGGCTTCAATTCTAATTGAAGAAGGTGGAGATCAACATTTCTCTACTTACAACAATCAAGTAGGTACCACATTACTTTAAGTTTTTGAATGAGCTATGTACTGGGATGAACAAGTTGAAGGGGAATGAGTAAGTTTGCATGGGAGAGACAGTATTTGCTATGTTATAGAAAAAAAATGTCCATCAAGGAGAAAGACCCAGATATGTTCACTATACCATGTAAAATTGTCAATGTTGGAATTGAACAGGCTATGTGTGATTTAAGAGTTTCTATTAATTTAATGTCTTTGTCTGTCTATTCTACATTGAATGTTGGACCTTTGAAGCAAAATGGTGTAGTATTAACCTTGATTGATTAACCTGTTGTCTTCCCTGAAGGTGTTCTGGAGGATGTTTTGGTAGAGGTGAAAGATTTAGTTTTTCCTACAAATTTTTATATGCTAGATATGGATGATGATGACACTCCCAGTTC
Organism: Flueggea neowawraea; assembly: GCA_948243855.1. Classification (NCBI taxonomy): domain Eukaryota; kingdom Viridiplantae; phylum Streptophyta; class Magnoliopsida; order Malpighiales; family Phyllanthaceae; genus Flueggea; species Flueggea neowawraea. The sequence goes on from CAODLS011051238.1 coordinate 26,378, forward strand.
GTGGTTGTTGCTTCTAGAAAGACCTTTTCTAAAATTAGTTTGAACCAAGATTGACGTGCATGAAGGAACACTTTCTATGGAGTTTGATGGTGCTGCAATCAAGTTCAATATCAATGAAGCAATGAAACATCCCAATGATTATTCTTCAATTTTTGTTGTTAATTGCACTGACCCACTAACAAAAAAAAATTTAGAGTTTCATGTTGATGATTTACTGCAGGTTGTTTTAGCTAGAAGTGTTACAGAAAAGAGTCTGTCAAAATTGAATGAATAATGGGTGTTGCCGCTAGCCTTGAATCATGTTGTTTTTGATTTACAAGTTGTGCATGTGCTTTCTGTAGAGACAAAATTTTTGTCAATAACTGCTTTAGAGAGTAAACTGGTGTCGTCCACCATAAAGCTATCTGCACTTGAATTAAAAACTTTGACTGAGCACTTGAAATATGTCTTCTTAGGTGAGTCTAATACACTTCTGTTATTATTTCAAATAAACTCGTATTGCAGGAAGAAGAAAGACTGGTTCGAGTTATCAAAGACAATAAGGAAGCTATTGGGTGGACCATTACTGACATAAAAGGTTTGAGTCATTATATCTGCATGCATAGAATATTGTTGGAAGATGACTATAAACCGTGCAGACAGCTGCAGAGACACATAAACCCACCTATGATGGAGGTGGTGAAGAAAGAAATTTTAAAGCTTCTTGATGCAGGTGTGATCTACACCATTTCAGATAGCAAATGGGTAAGTCTCACTCAGGTTGTTCACAAAAAAACTGGTATTACTATTGTTACAAATGAACAGGGTGAGTTAGTTCCTACCTGAATTCCTAATAGTTGGCATGTTTGCATAGATTATAGGAAGTTGAATGCTGCTACAATAAGGATCGTTATCCACTTCCTTTTATTGATCATATGTTAGAGCATTTAGTTGGCCAAACTCATTATTGTTGTTTAGATGGTTATTTAGGTTTTCACCGAAATTTCGGTCGCTCTATAGGACCAAGAAAAGACAACATTCACGTGCCCCTTTGGTACATTCACGTACAGACGCATGCCCTTCGGTCTCCGTAATGCACTGGCTACTTTTCAAAGATGCATGGTAAGTATATTTTCTGACTATGTGGATAATTTCATTGAGATTTTTATGGATGATTTCACTTTGTATGAGAATTCTTTTACATCTTGTTTAGAAAATTTGAGTAAAGTTCTAAAAAGGTGCATTGAAACGAACCTTGTGTTGAATTATGAGAAATGTCATTTTATGGTTGATCAAGTTATTATTTTGGGTCATGTTATTTCGGCTAGAGACATAGAAGTTGATAAAGCGAAAATTGATGTGATCAAGTCATTGCCTTACCCCGTAAATGTGCAGGAAGTTAGTTCTTTTCTTGGCCATACATGTTTCTACAAGAGGTTCATCAAGGACTTTTCGAAGATTGCACATCTACTAAGTGAGTTGTTGAAGAAAGATGCAACCTTCGAATTTGATGATGCCTGTAAAGTGGCTTTCGATGTTCTGAAAGAGAAGCTAATTTATGCACCGATCTTACAAGCTTCTGATTGGAATCTTCCATTCGAGTTGATGTGTGATGCCTCCAACTATCCAGTAAGCGCAGTTCTTAGCCAAAGAATTGGAAGAGATCCACACGTGATCTACTATGCATCTAAAACTCTTAATCAGGCTCAGTCCAACTACTCAACAACACAAAAAGAGATGCTTACTATAGTGTTTTCTTTAGAAAAATTTAGATCTTATTTGTTGGGCATGAAAGTGATAGTTTATTCAGATCATGCTATTCTTAGGTATTTAATGGATAAAAAAGATGCCAAACCGAGGTTAATTAGATGAATTTTGTTACTGTAAGAATTTAATATAAAAGTAAAAGACAAGAAATGTGCTGAAAATCTAGTTGTTGACCATCTTAGTAGGCTACCTCACATTTCAGAGACATAAGCTGAAATTTTTGCAGAATTCCCTGATGAGCACATGTATGCATTAGAGAATTCTGTATGGCCATGTGGAGATACATGGTATGCTGATATTGTTAACTATTTGACTAACAATGGCTTTTCTACAGGTTATAGCAAATCCCAGAAGAACAAGCTGAAAAGTGATGCCAAATATTACATTTGGAATGATCCATACCTCTGGAAGATGTGCTCAGATCAAATCATTCGCATGTGTGTACCTGAAACTAAAATTTCATCTATTTTGTAGTTTTGTCACTTTTCAGCATGTGGTGGTCATTTTGGTTCGAATCAAATAGCAAGAACAATGCTTGAATCAGGTTTGTATTGGCCTCAAATTTTTAAGGATTCATATGCATTTTATAAAGTTTGTGATCGTTACCAACAGGTAGGGAACATAAACCATAGAAATAAAATGCCTCAAACACCCATACTTATTTGTGAAATTTTTTGATGTGTGGTGTATTGATTTTATGGGTTCTTTTCCTTCTTCTTTTGGTAATCAGTATATTATTCTTGTTGTTGATTATGTGTCGAGGTGGGTAGTAGCAAAAGCTACCCGAAGTAATAATGCTCGAGTTGTTGTAGATTTCTTGAAAGCTAATATCTTTGCTAGATTTGGCACGCCTAAGGCAGTCATTAGTGATTGGGGAACACACTTTTGCAATCGAGTGGTGGAGGTTGTGTTCAAGAAATATGATGTTACACATCGAGTCTCTACTGCTTATCACCCGCAAACGAATGGGCAAGCTAAGGTGTCTTACCGAATTATCAAGAGCAACTTGGAGAAAACTATCAATCCAAACCTTAGGATTGGAGTACACGTCTAGATGATGCACTTTGGGCCCACAAAACTGCATACAAGACTTCTGTTGAGATAGAACACATGGCTTATTAGACGGTGAAAGAGTGCAATATGAACTTTGAGGAAGCTGGACAGCACCGAAAGCTGCAAATTCAGAAGCTTGAGGAAATTCAAAATTACACATATGAGAGTGAAGCAATTTACAAGGCCAAATCTAAAGCTTTTCACGATGGCCAAATTGTGCACAAGAACCTCAAAGTGGGTCAAAAAGTTCTTCTTTTCAATTTGACTTTGAAACATTTTGCAGGAAAGCTTAGATCGAAGTGGATTGAACCTTTTGTGGTTGTTCACATTTATTATCATGGTGCTGTAGACATTCAAAGCCTTGAATAAGGTAAGATTTTTAAGGTAAATGGGCAACGTCTAAAACCATTTTATGAAGGTTTTGTGCCGCATTCAGTTGATGTTAATTATGTTTCTGAACCTTGTTACAACTTAGCGTAGCCTAAGTCCATCTAATAGGATGTTAAAGAAGCGCTTCTTGGGAGGGAACCCAAGGTTTTTATTATCATTCTTATTTTTTTTATTTTTTATGGTTTTTGTTAATTTATTGATCCAGCAATATGTGTTTATTTTAAGTTATTTAGCGGCCATAATTTTTGAGGATTTGATTTTACTTGGTCTCGAGATTGGATTTGTTTTGTAGACCAATTAAGTTAAGGGAATGATGTTGATGTAAAAAAATAAGTGTGGGGAAACTCTGTGGAGAGAGAGAGAGACGTCCACTGGAGTAACGCGCGCCTCATGAGGGTGCTCGGTACCTACAAAAAGGGCGACGTTTTGGAAAAAAAAGGTACCATTTTTGCTCAAAACAACGCACCCAGCCAACCCACCTACACTCAATTGAGCGGCATCGTTTTACAGAAGGAGAGGCGAGGCATGCGGTGTCGTTTTGCTCAATATGGCGCACATGAGAAATCCCCACTCGCTTATTCAGACGACACCATTTTGGGCACGCCACAGGGACAACCAAGCGACATCATTTTGTAAGCACAAAAAAGCCTCCTTCCAACTCCACAAGGCGGCATTTTAATAGAGCAAAGAGGGGCAGAATTGGAAGTTGGGGTAATTCAGTCTTTTACACTTCAATATTTATACCCTAATTGATTAATTTGGGACCACCAATAGTAATCCCATCTTCTTCTTGCCTCCTTTCAACCCGACCGCCATCCCTCACCAAAACCCTAGCTTCAATCTTTCCCAACTTCGTCTTCAGCCATGCCCTACACTGTCGCTACTCTCTCAGTCCGCTACTCTTCCATACTTCACAGCCGTCCTCCTCCACAGGTGGTGGTGGAATCTTCCTCGTCTTCTTCTTCCTCCGACAGTGACAACAACCCTGAAGTCGTCTTCATCTAAAATCGTGCCTGGCCTTCAGTGAAAATCCATGAAGTCGTACCTTCACGATGTTGTTCTTCACCAATCCCTGCTATTAACCTTGCTGAACAATTTGAGGAAGAATTTCCTAAGCCTACAGTACAATCCTCTAAACAGAAAAAGAGCTACAACAAGCGTGATTCATGTGTTCAGAAAAACAACGTTGATGCTGCTGACCTCGGTTTTAATAGCCCTAGTGACCGAGCTAAGCTCACAAACGTGAGTACCATGCTATCTGCCCACTCAAAATTCTTAGTGTGGATGTGCTGGAATATTTCAATATAGGCATAACGTTTGTTAATTTGGTACGCGCAGTAAATTTGCACCTTTTTCTAACCTGTGAATTGTCCACCTACTCTGAACTTGTTTATGAATTCTATACATCTTTCAAGTTCAATATAAGTGCAGATTCGGACATGACTACACCTAACACAATCCAGTTCAGTCTAGCTGGTAAGTATATTTATATGACCGTTATTGCTTTCAGCCATGCATTAGATATGATTAAGGAATCACAGGTTCATTCTAGTGAGTTTTGAACTTTTTATTATGATTTTCCTACTGGTTTCAATGCTCAAGAATATTATACACAGATTTCTACAGATCCGAGTCCTTACAATCATCGCACTCCCAAAGCTAACACACTTAGGAATCCAGTGCACTCGATGTTTTAGAGATTTTTGGCGCTTAATTTTACTAGTCGTATTGACAGTAGTAATATCCTTTCTCGCACTGGGCTGTTTTTCATTTGGCGTGCTAAGAATCGACTGAAGGTTGATACTGGGTATTTTCTTCTTACTCTACTTCAGTTTATAGTGAGCCAACTTGCGACCAAAAAGAGAAATTTAATTTTGGGCCCGCTAATAACCCAGTCTTGACAGAGACTGCTTCTGTAGAATTATTCGATTTTCATGCCTTTTGTAGGATGCATATTATTAGGCGCACTAGCGATGACCACTATGAATTCTTGCCGCCTGTGGGTGAAGTTGTTGTGGTGCCACCAAACCCAACAGTTGATGAGCGTCTTCAATGCATGGAAGCTCGCCAGGAATGCATAGAGCGCCTATTGGAGTCTCTCGCTACTTCTATGAAGCAGTTTGACAAGTTTATGCATAACTTCGCCGAGCGTTCTCCAAGTGCAGATGATTAGTCATCACCACCGTCGAACAAAGCAATTTTTCTATCAACTCTCTCACTTTTAATTTTTGTTGTATTTAATTTTTATACATTGAGGACAATGTAGATTTTAAGTGTGGGGAGGGGGATATATGTTTGTGTTTATGTGTTTGTTATTTTTGTGATTTTTAATTTTTCTGTGAAGTTTTCTTAAATTTGTCGCATTTTGTGACATATTTTGTGTGTTTGTCACATAGTTACATGGTTTGCATGCACATTTTATCTCTCTTGCATGTATTTTCAGTACTGCATTTTATGTCTGCATAACTATGTTGTAACTGTGTTGCATATACTGTTACATTTTGTGTGCTCATGTTTAATTTTGGTTGCATTTGCATGTTGCATGTGTAATTTCCCCATTGAAATTTGCAATGCTTTGATGCAAGTTTGTCCTTAAACATTGAATAATTTGACACTTTAGGAGTCTTAATGTTCAATTGTTTTCATATACCATTAGTGTAAAAGCTTAAATTTCTATGCATCTTAACTTCAGGATTAAACAGCTCTTAGTAATACAGCTAAAAGGGATTCATAGTTGGATTCATACACAAACCCATGTGAGCATTTGAGACATAAACACTTTAATTTCTTAATGTGTGATTTACCATTCATAGTAGGCCTCTAATGGGATTTGTTATATAGTGCATTTTGAAGACCACACAGTTTAATTGAGACACCGAAGCGACGAAAGACTTTGTTTGTTAACCCTTTGTTTTTCCTTTGCCTTCAGTATCTACCCTTTTACATTTATCCATTGTTAACCTCTTTTGAGCCTTGGACTTTTTCTTTTTTTTTTAAACCCGTTTTAACCAATTCCCATTTTTTATTTTAGACCTTCAACACTTGAACCCTTAAGTTGAGAGATTTTTGTTAGTGATACTTTGACAAGATAATTTGTATGTTAATGCTTTGGTTTACATTGATAATAGACAAGTCTTAGATATGGTTTTGAGCTTATATTGTCAAAGAAACGTGGCTGCCCAATTTTGTTATGTATGTATGCCAATATGACGTTGTTTTATTTCAAAATCCAAAAAAAGAAAGAAAGAAAGAAAACAGAAATGAAAATTCAAAAACAAAAGAAAAAAAAGATATATGTGATGAAAGTGCTGGAGGAAAGCAATGTGGTTTATAGAAATCTGTTGTGGGCAGCCTTGCTTTATTGAGCATAGACATGTATTTATTTGGTTTTGCGTTAACTTGGTCGATGTATGTTGATGGAAAGTATCACTAGGGTTTGTTGTGTTCTCTCTCATCTTATTTAACCCTTGTGTTAGCCCCATTACAAGCCATGTTAAAGTCCTTTTTTATTGGTGTTTTGGTTGAATTTTATTAGTGGTTATGATTTGACTTTATGCAAAATGCTGGAAAAACTTGCTATGGGTGTGTTCGAGCATAAACATACACCTAAACATTTTGAGAGATAGAGTGAAACTTGTGAGGGTGTGAATTTGACTTTCTCTTTCGGGGGCATTACTAGTGTGGAGATGATCTTTTTAAGATTGTCGGTTGTCCTAGCGATGGTTGTGTTTTCTCTTGAATTTTCAATGCATATCGATTTGGGTTTAACACTATGTGGGGGGGAAAGGGTGGTTGGAATTTAAGATTCTTAATAGTTTTAAGTTATAGAATGTTTGAGGACAAGCATTATTTAAGTGTGGGGATATTTGATAGGGTGCATTTTAGACATATTTTATGTTGCATTTTATGCGTGTTTTTTCATTATAAATTATTAGTATTTGTGTATTTTTATATTTTTATACTTACTTTGGTGTTTTAGGTGAGATCTTGGTGAAATATGATGATTTGGAGACCTTTTTGCACATTTCAAGCGAACTTTTGCGTGACCGCGCCATAGTTGACGTGCGTTGACCAAGTTTGATCACATGCATTGGGCCACGTGCCACACTTATGGGCCATGTTTTGGATGTGTTTTGAAGGCTTCTAACTCAGTTTTGATGTTGGATCAAAATAATTAGTTTTATTATTATTTTTATTATTTATTTTTTAGGAGATTTAGGTTTTCCTAATTAGGAGATGTATTTAAACACAATCCTCTCTCTCTCATCTTCATCTCTCATTCACGCACAACTAGAGGCAGCCGCCATTCTCCCTAATTTTTGGTGTTCTTCCTCTAAACGTGTGTAACTAAATTTCCTTCTAGTTAAGGTATTTCGAAGTTCAATCCATAGATGTTGTGAGACCTTTGTTTTAGCTATTATTAATTAATTCAAGTATTTATTTAGTTTCTGTACTTGAGTTCCTTTATTATTATTAGTATTTTGATTGATTGATTGACAATGGCCCGTTGGTTGATTAATTGAGATAATATACAGTTATTTAGGATGGATAGTGTGTCACATTAGTCCTAATCTAGGTAACGAATAACGTGAATTTATGTGTTTGACATTGTTCATTATTATGGAACTAAATAATATGATTTAAATGAATCACGACATTTTCGGTTTCACCAGCTAGGATAGAGGTCCCTTTGATTCGTACTACTGCCATAGATTAAATCTTGTCTGGGCGTCTCGGGGCTATCGAACAAGTAAGAAGGGATTGGTTAATTGAGTGCGTCACCGTTAACTATAACTCTGTCTGTTTGAATGCTTAATATTCATCTTTCATATTTGTGATCGACTGATTGGATTGAATAGAGAGTACCTTAGCTGGGTTTTTGCTATTATTGAATTTCTGTCATTTTCATTCTTGTTGTTTTATTTCTCTGTTACGAATTTTTAATCTCTGCTTGCTTTCAATTTGGGTCTCAATTACTCTTTTCATCAACTTATTTTATTTTTATTTTCTGTTTTTTGGCAATTAAATAATCTTCCACCGGTCTCTGTGGATCGACCATACTTGCTGCTTTAATCACATTTTACTATTCTGAGTAGGTTAATATTATTTTGATCAGTTGACACCCCATCAGGTCATACAATGTTGTTTTCTCTAGGTTCACAACAAACCTTTCTTCACTCTCAAAATGAATACAAAAATATAAAGCTCTATGCTAGGAGTACATGTGTTTGATTTATGCTCTTGATCTTCTATCTAACTTGAATTTAGTGTTTTGGGGTTGATGGAGTGATGAAAATGTTTGGGACTTGAAACCATATGATCATCCATGTTTTTTTGCCTTTTTTTGATGTATTTATAGACGATTGTCTTGAAGAATATAGCCGTTGGAATGCATTTATTGCAGTTGCAGGCTTTTGGACCATTCGTAACGTACATTACAATTACAAGATGTACGTTGATCATGCTGCAAATCCAGATTACTTACGTTATAGATAGTTAACGTACGTTGCTCAAGTTAAGCCTCTAGATAACGTACATTGCATTGCCCCTTAACGTACATTATGTATTGATAATGTATGTTATGTACTCTTTCAGCATTCCAATGGTTTATGTTTATAATTTGGCTCTTCTTCACGTAAGTTGGCACTCATATAACATATGTTAAGTACCTCTGGAGCCTTGTTTCACAATTTTGAGCTTTTCAACGTATTTTACTTCAAGTCAAATGTTTTTCTCATCATCAAAATCTTTTTGTTCATCATCAAAACATAGAAGGATCTTAATGTTGATCACACATGATCCAACAAAAACTATGTGAGCTTAGAGACTATAACGAACAATCCTTACGTAGAGTGAGCTTGATTGTTGTTTAGGAAATGGTCCACAACATTGTCTTGTCATCATTCACATATCAACAAGGAGTCGTGACAAAAGTCGTTTATAAGAATCTTCCTCCCTCAACTTACCAAGGCACTTTTTTATTGACAAAAGCGCGTAGAATTAAAGTTTAGAGCAGACAATATGATGACAGGGTGGGCTTGGCAATTATCAATGAACATTGGCTATAACAATCAATGTAGTGATCATTGACTGAAAATGTAATGGGACTCACTGTGAGGCCCGTGATGCTCTAAGCCCCTTAGCCTCGACTAAGAGGCCATTATTGTGTCATGATTTCCATATATAAGCATCATCCTCTTTCAATCCATCATAGAACATTTTAAGAATAAAATTGTGCAAGTTTATAGTTAGAGCGAACAATAACTCAATAGGGTAGTTTAGCGATCGTTATAGGAATATGGTTTGCAATAATTAGTGGCATCATCTTTGGGAACCATATTGTCTCAAGCCTGTTAACCTCAAATGGAGGTTATTGATGGGTCATGGGTCATGATTCTAACATCACCTTGGAGTCAAAACCATTGAAGCTAAGGATGACATCTAAACACATTTTCTTCTCAATCCACTTAAATATTTTTTAGAACAAAACTGTGCTGATTTTAATTTCAAATGGAGCAATGCCTTAACAGGTGGTTTTGAAGATTATCAAGCAACATAGTCATGAACAGAGCCTATAAATTAATTTGGTAAAAATTGAAGCTTAATGGAAACAATGGAACAACAAAAACAAAAGGCTTATCGTATATGTTTTTCTTTTTAGTTCAATAATATATTTTTTTGTTGTTACATGGGTTATAATTATGTTGGAGATGGGGAATAATCCATAATTATAACAAGCTTTTACCAATAAAGTAGTCTTACATGATCAATGTCATAATTTATATATAGTACTTTATATTTTCAAAGAAAAAGCAGTGGCATGATTTATTTATATAGTTAGGAGTCATTTTAAGGCCTCACAAGATGCCAAAAGAGCAACATTTTTTTTCTCTTCCCCTTGTTGTGAACATCCCTTATTTAATGCCAAGTCAGAAGGTCGTATTTCAGCCCTTCCTGGTTTCGTTTTCTTCAAAATCAAGAAGATCTTCCAGTAACTTGTCATCCAAGCATTCAATTTCAAACACTTCTTTGCCTTGTTGGCTTCCACTACTTCCAACATTCTGTCACATTGATGAAGAACAATTTATAATTAACAACTACCTTGTCGAACAATAAAATCGGAAAGAATCAGAATAAAACCTCATTAGATTTAGGGTACTCATGAGGAAAATTGAGAACTGCTAAACAACCTCTCATTGCGTAGGCAGCTTTGTCATAAGCTCTTGCTGCCTCTTCCGCAGTGTCAAATGTCCCCAGCCATATCCTTCCTCCCTGCCGCGTCGAGTCACGTATCTCCGCCGCGAACTTCCCCCAGGGCCGCTTTCTTACTCCTCTGTATCGGACTTCGCCTTTTTTCTCTTTGCCTTTAGAATCTTCTTCCATTGTTGTAGTTGTTAATCAGTGGAACGCAAATGGCAATTCCATCTTTGTCTAGCATTTATATAGAGTTGAAATTGAACTCCTCCAAGTACGAATTTAATCAAGGCCAAGGACTATATAATTATAAATCAATATAGACTGGAATCAATTCAACGTGCTAAAGAAAACCTATGATGGAGATGTGTATTAATTTGTTGGAGCAACGTATACAGATGATGAAGTTGATGATGGCTTTAAGTCGGGAGGACCACTCTATATTTTATTGTAATCTTGAATTTGTTTTACTAAGTTTGTTTAAGCTAAATGGTAGTGGAACAATGGATTTGATTACTTTTTTATATAAGAAATAAGATTCGGGTTATTATAAAATTACATATTTTTTTAGTCTGAAATATAACATTCTGTAGAATCAAATGAATCAAATTCTTGATCTTTAACACTTAAAATGACTTGATTGGAATGGAATGCTTATAAATATATGTTTGCAATAATGTATATTGAGTTTCATAATAATACTTTCTGGTGTCAAAAGTTTGGTGGTTGTGAGGTCATGTATGTTACGTTTGCTTGGTCTTTGATCGGCTCCTCATAACATTTGTTAATTATATTGTGCTTGATGAAAATCAACCTTTTTGAGTATTTTACTGTCGATTCTTAATTCCCACTTGACAAACTTTAATTAAAGATTAGTGATGTCATGGCCTGCGTTAGCTTTAATATTCGTCACGATGCTTCCGTTATTAGTTAGTTAATTGTGATTTAATGCTGACAAATCCATAACCAGACACCCATGACTGATTAAGTTTAATTTAATGACTTATAATTGGATGTAGCAGTGAAATTAAGATTAATTAATCGACCACTAATCAGTAATATACTATGCGATCGAGAAAATTGTTTTGATGGCTGATGCTAATAGTATTATGTCATGTTTGTGAAGCTAGTGGTGAGGTCATTATGCTTACGGCTGCAGATTTGGTCACTATTATGCCATCAGTTGTTTATGGCACCTCTTCTTATGTTGATACTGTTACGAAAAGAACAACATTGTTTTTGTGACCATCTCCAAGATTTTACAGGAACAAACATATGCTTAAATGTCAGGGTGTTTGGTGCCTATATGCATGCACCAAACCGCAAGTGCTCCTATGTCCTGCCCCACCAGGTTGGATTAAATTAAACTAGTCATATGTCGAAATTAAGTTCAGAAATGACATTCTCACCGATGTCTGTTTTTCATTAAAATGTCACACCGAGCACTTTTGTGATGGATACTTGATAATTTGGCCAATGTGGTTAATGGATATTCGATTAATTATTTGATTTTGCTCATTGATGCCTTTGTACTTAGTTATATGTTTAGTTTTTTCATGTTAAAAGTAGATCTGGTGTAGGTTTGTGAATTGTTGGTTTAAAAAATGTCATAATATCTTGTATTTTTAATAATTTCCACTCGTTTTGATTCAACCGCTAGATAAACTTTCATTTAACTATTATTCGAAATGGATAGTTGAACCGCTGGTTCATGGTTTTCAAAGCTATGAAATTAAACCAAACCAACCAACAAACTTCTGGTCCCCGTTTTGATCGATTCAGATAGATTGGCCAGTTCCAATTTAGTTTTGGCCATGTGTTTTTTGATGAAAAATGGGAGGTTTTGACCATCCCACTGCACCTATTTTTATGTCGGAGCCTGCAGAAATATGATTTTTTCTTAGATTAAAATTCTTATAAAAACTAAAATTATGAGTAAAAAAAAATACTGTCCTTGATGTCCAAACAGTTGGATTTTTAGTCAGAATCGTTTCACAATATATAAGATTCAAACCATTGCATAAAAATCAAAATCATTGCATAAAACAAGATTCGAACTGCTATATATAAGAACCAAACCTATTGCATAAGCAGATGATAATTAAGAACCGCTGCTTAAAATTATGGATATATGAGCTGCTCCATTAGAGAATCTACTGCAATAGTTTGTTTGTGTTGCAGTTGCCTAGTTCGTTTCTTATTGAAAACTGAAACAAAGAAATTTTCAAAAGTTTATAGTACAAGGATGGAGTAAATGCAGACTATAAGAAAAACTGAACAAGCACATTGCTTAAACACATATTCAACAACTAAGAGTTTTATTTTGTTTTTAGTCCCTTCTTTTAAGAAAGTCCTAGCTGGCCAAAAAGTCCTTCAGAAACCAACAATTCCCCCAGATTAAATTCACCAAACGGTTTTGTCAATTTAGACCATTTAACTGTTAGCTTCCCGGCAACTTGTTACATGGTAGGACGAATTCTTGGATCAGCAGTCAAGCAGGAAAAGTGCGAGTTTTGTTACATAAACCACACCAACAGAAACATTATTTCGAGGAGGTGAAAGGTGTCTAGTACATTCTTCAGTAGTGTTTTCCTGTCAATTGGTGAAAAAAAAAACATTTGGTATGTTCCGCTGGCATTTAAAACTGCTTGTTGATCTATTGGTGAAGATGTTGACTTTCATTGTGTATGCTAGCTCTATAGAAGAATTTCAAGAAAAAAGTCATAGCGTTCACTTTCGGCGCCTCATTTGGATTCGAGTCAAACAGACTATATAGAGAGTAAACTTCCCTTTATTTTATTTTAAAGTTTTTATTTGTCTAAAACTCGAGACTTATCACTCCACCAAACTCCGTAATTACCCACTATTTGAATATTTATGATACCCATTTAATTTGTATTCAAGTCAAACAGACTATAGTGAATAGTAAATTTCTCTAAATTGAATTTTAAGATTTTTCTATGTATAAAACTTAAACTCAAGACTTCTCACTCCACAAAAGCCGGCCGTATCGATGAACTTTAATGCTTTATAGGAGGGTCTACCAGGAAAAGAAAAAAAAAAAAAGGGGAGTGTTTATGGGAGGGTCTACCAATAATTCAAAGTGTTTATGATGGGAGGTTTCATTTAGAAGATTGAAAAATTGCAGAAAGGTTATCTTTTGTTTTTTTGTTGTTTTACAAAGTCTACAATTTTTAACGAAATGGCAAGGTTTATATTTATTGCAAGTATCTCAAAACTCTTGTCCAATGGTTGAACTATGAAGGTGCATTTTCCTAAATTACATGGGGTTTATGAATATTACGTTCAATAACAATGGTGCTCCAGTGTATGAATAAGATCTTCCATGATCAATAACAATGGTTATGAAATTCTCGCTACTGATTGGGCTCTCCTTTTTTTTTTTCTCAAAAGAAAAAACTCAACCAAATACCTGTTTCTAACAAATAATTATTATATTTCAGTTAAAAGACGTTTATTTTACTATGCAATTATATTCCAGGGACAACTTCTTTGTACAACTTATATATCTGCTTACTCTTAAGTTTGAGTTTTGTTATCGTTACTTTCACCTTTTATCTCCATCTGATCTTTAGCCTACGACTAAAGCTTTCAAAGTTCTTTCATTTGCTTTTTTCTTTTTGGTTGGTCTCTTTATTGTCCTTTCTCTTTTTATTTTGTTTTCTTTTTCTCCCAAAGATTTGATCGCAATCATCTATTCGTCGAGTGGACTAGGGCACGGGGAAATTCTACAAGAGATGGCAGTCACTAGGGTATAGATACCTTATGTCAATATGCTTATTGTATAGCCAGCCTATCTTACTTGTACCCATATGAGTAATAGAAATCGTTATTCGTATCTTACCCACATAATACCGCTTACTCATATAGTACCCACAAAAAGTAGTACAAACACCATATTTATTCCTTTAAAATATGATTAAATGTCGCATTATATAATGACAAATTTTGAAATAAAACTTACCAATTATTTATATGCAAGTACTTAGTCATATAATAGTGAAACTACCGTAAAATTTTTCTGCATTATTGGGAATAACTAAGAAATCTTTGAAAACTGAAACACAAATTAACTTTGAAGTGAAGATACTATCTAACACACTTAAGAACATATGTTCAACAACAACCAAGAGTTTTATATATGTTTTATTTCTTTCTTTCTAGAAAGTCCTAACTAGCCAGAAAGGCCTTCAGAAACCAACAGTTCCCCTAGATTAAATTCACTGAACGATTTTGTCAATTTAGGCCGTTCAGTTGTTAGCTTTGTGGCAACTTGTCGCATGGTGGGACGAAATCTTGGATCAGCAGTCAAGAAAGAAAGTGCGATTTTTGTTACGTAAACCACATCACCAGAAACGTTATTTGGAGGAGAAAGAAGACGATTGTCTAGTACGTGCTCCAGCACTGTTTGCCTGTCAATTGGTGAAAATAGCATTTGATCAGCTCTGCTGCAATTTAACAATACTTGTTGATGCATCGGTGAAGATGTTGACGCTGATGATGAAGAAAGAAGTGAGATGAGTTCGCCCGGATGTCTTCCCATTAATACTTCCAGTGTTACAACTCCAAAGCTGTAGACGTCGCTTTTCTCATGCACTTTCATTGTGTATGCTAGCTCTACAGAAGAATTTAAAGAAAAAGGTCATAGCGTGCTTTTTTAATTTACAGAATATAAAACAAAAAAATCATAGCTGGTGGTTCACCTGGAGCAGTATAGCCAATGGTAAGACAATGCCTGAGCCATTCCTTTAATAACATTACTGCTTGAAATGTCTCTGTGAATTATTGGAGGAGAACAATCATGATGCATGTAAGACAATGCCTGAGCCATTCCTTTAATAACATTTAGCCTCTTCTTCCAATCAAACTTCGCGGCTTCTTCCTTGTTGCTTATTGTTGCTCTTAAGCTTCCTCTTTCTATGAACTCATAAACCAAAAATGAGTGTCTTTTATGTGCACAGAAGCCATGTAACTTGACAATGTGGCGATGCCGAATGTTTGTTAAAGTCCGAATTTCAGTTTCGAATGACATCAAATTATTCATTTCTCCGTCCTCTGACTGGTGAAGTTTCTTTACAGCAACAAACTGTGCCAGGAAGAAACTCAGAAAACTTAGTTTAGGGGATAATGCTCGAGCCATTCCTTTAATTTCTATCTTCCACATAATTTAAATTGACATAAAAAAAATACATTATTATAAAAAAAAAAAAAGCTTAGAAAATATTGCACATAAATTTTTCAATATTGCTCACAAGTTGACACGAATTATTTTGAAGTTTTTAATTAATGATGTATAATTTAGTCAAAAAGATACTTTAAATTATTTTAGAGAGACTTATATGAAATAATTAAT
>CAODLS011051271.1:0-11367 GCA_948243855.1 Flueggea neowawraea
ACGAAAAAATATTTTCAAAAATGGCACAAAACTCGAACCGGGCGGAACCCGATGTTCGCAATGGATCCAATCAAATCTATCCAACCCCTGGAACCTAAACCTAGCATCGGTTTCATCAAAAACGTCAGAAATCACTCAAAACCGTCGGACCCATTTTCGGACCGAAATTAACCCATTTGATTAAATCATCAAATCTTCATTTCTAAGCTAGATTCATGCATTTTCAACCTCAATCTATCATTATCCAACAAAAACCAACTCAAACCCAGCCTAAAACATGAAGAAATCCGAACCCAAAAATCAATTTTCGACCAAAACTGAAACCTACACAAAACTCATCGGTTTGACCATGAAACCAAATAAGAATAGGAGAGAGAACGAGAAAATCACCTTATCTTGGTGTGGGAATGGAAGAGGAACGAAGAGAGAGAGATGAAATTCTGGGTTTCGTGAGCAGTGTAGTCGAAGAAAGAAGATGAATGTCGGGTTGGTTTGGTCGGTCGGGTCGGCTGTGTTTTAAAAACCCAAACTCGAAACAACACGTCGTTAAGCGTTAGTGTTTGCTGCCATGCACGCAGACGACACGCGGAGGAGACGAACGACAGGGCTCGACGACGCATCGCTCGGTCCATCGCGTGAACGCGCGGTCGTCCAGAGCAAACAACTCATCGTTTGGATGACGTCTATGGCACGCGAACGAATGACA
The DNA here is from genome assembly GCA_948243855.1 of Flueggea neowawraea. Taxonomy (NCBI): domain Eukaryota; kingdom Viridiplantae; phylum Streptophyta; class Magnoliopsida; order Malpighiales; family Phyllanthaceae; genus Flueggea; species Flueggea neowawraea. The sequence goes on from CAODLS011051271.1 coordinate 707, forward strand.
ATTTCACACGCTCAGACGACAGCGACGAACGACTCGTCGTTTGGCATCAACGACACGCCGTTTTGTCCACCAACGGTAGACGACAGGTCGTCTGACCTCAGATTTTCAGATTTTAGTTTTCAATTTTAATCCATTTTCCACCTAACAAATCACTTCCAAATTATTTCTAAACTTCATTAATCACCCAATTAATATAAAAAACATAAATTAACTCTTCAATCACTAAAAATAAAAATTTAAAATTTTACCCAAATTTATTTAAAATAATTATCCAAAAATAATTATTCCAAAAATAATTATCCACCAATAATTATCCAAAAATAATTATTCCAAAAATAATTATCCACCAATAATTATTCAAAATAATTATTTCAAATATAATTATCCAAAAATACTTATAAAAAATTATTCGGGGTATTACAACGGTCCATTAGGGAATGATTGGTCTCTTCGGAAACCAAGCAGAACTGGAATAGACATATCAAAATCAGAATCAATATGGTACTGTAATTGTACCGAAATATGTGCACATGCATATGCAAACTCAAACGCTCAAACAAACTCCAAAAATCCATTTCAATCCAAAGTCTAACAAAATGATTCAAATCTATGACTCGGTGTAAAATTACACTTTGGTCCCTAAATTTTTAGAAAATTACAAACTAGTCCCCAAAATATTCCAAATTTATAACTTAATCCAAAAACCCTAAAATCATTAATAAGTCCTCAAATATCTCCAAAATATCTAAATCAATCCTCACATATATGCAAAAATCACATTTTGATCCCTAAATGCAAAGTATCACATTTGGTCCTCAAATGAGAAATTACCCAAATAGTCCTTTTCTCAATCCAACCAACAAAATCGCTCTAAACCGACACCCATACTTTCAAATCACTTACATCATCACCCAAATTTTTTATTAATAATAGTCATTCATCAATTTCACCAAAGATTCAATAATTCATAAAAACTAAAATTAATTCCTCCAAATAAATTCCTACTTGAATCTCCAAAATCCAACAAAAAAACCCATTCAATTATTGATTCAATCCATCAACATCCATTAAAAAAAAACATCTAGAATTCATCACCAATCCAACTATCTTCCATAAAAAAAAAAATTGGATTTAATTAAAACCCAACAAAAAAATACACATTCAACACAACCAAACAAAACCCACACCATTCCTACATCCATACTATCATTATCCATCAAAACCCACCTTAAATCCATGAAAAACAATCATCAATCCAAACCATAGCCTCTAAATTCGTCCTCCAAAACAATACTTGTAATACACCTCCAGATTCATAGATTGGTGTTCTATGATTTATCTATTAATCATCTAGGTGATGATTTGGATTGGATACCTAGACTTCATGTCGGATATTGAGATTTTGAGTTACCCCAGTTTAGAGGTTTAGGTTCGGTTTTAGTTTTGATTTCTGGCTTCACTAGAAATTCGAGGACGAATTTCTTTTGAATTGGGAAGTATATAATACCCTGTCGGATTCTAATAGGATTCCTGTAGTATTCTGTTTGAGTCTGTAGTGGGTCTCAGTGTTTGGTTGATCTCGAGAATGTGGAGTAGATGACCCTAAATTAGTAATGTCTTAGAAGTCGAGTTTGTACGCATAGGGCAAGCTGGGAGGATATTACGCGCGTTATACCCCTTTTGCTCATGCAAGAGAGTTGGGTGTATAAGGATCATTCAGTTCATTTATCAAATGAGGATCATTCGGTTCATTTATAAATGCATGTAAGATAAGTGTTACGCATGTAATACATGCTACGCCCGTAATATCCGTGTTGTGCGTGTTGATCATGGATCTGGATTTAAGAGTCTTAGATTTGGATCTGAAACCGAGAGCTAAGGATGGTTGTCTCCGCACATGGAACGTTGTCTTACGCACGTAATACCCTTGCTACATGCATAGTATATGTGTTACGCGCTTTAGAGAGCCTATTCTGTGTGAATTTTGGTGGAACGCAACGTTTCAGCGAGTGAGGTTATAAATACCCCAAATTATCTCCTCTTCGGCCATAACTCCTCTCCACCTGCCAAATCTCTCTCAAATTGATTTATCTTCATTCTCAAACATCTCTCATTGCTTCTACTTGGATTCTTGAGGTAAGAAAGTCCTTTAATCCCCTCTTTTCTTCATTTTTACTTCTCATTTGTTCATTTAGGGTTTTGAACAAATTTGGGGATTTGGTTCGAATTTTGATTTTTTGTTGCAATGAAAGTTAAATGTGGTTGGTTTATGGTTGTTGTAGGTTGAAATGGAAGGATTTCAAGTTTTTTTTTTGTTTTTTTGAAGTTGAACGAAATGGGTTGTTCTTGAACTAGGGGTTCAGTTTTTTATGGATTTCTTATTGAATGTGGAGTTGTTTCTTATATATCTTGATAGATAGGAGTTAGAAATGCTTATATTTGAGTTAGGCATTGTAGATTAATGGTTTATTTTCATGGGCTCAAGAAATCTGAATTTCATATTGAAAAATCTAGTTGATTTACAGTTTGTTTGTTGAATTTGATGTTGGAATCCTATTTAGGAGGTTGATTATAGTCAAAGTGGGTGATTAAGTTCGATTTATATTGGTTGAATCAGATTTAAGGACTGATTTGGTAATTTTCCATTTGAAGACTATATATGATATTTGGCATTAAGGACTATAGTTGGATTTTGAATTGTTTGGAAGGCTAATTAGCCTACCTCGAGGATTCTGGGGATCTATGTAGGATTTTTGGGGCGTTAGGGATTGTATTACGAAATTGGAATATTTTAAGGACCAAATCATAATTTACCAAGTCTCGGGGACTGAGTGGTAATTTTACAAAATTTGAGGGACCAAACTGGGATTTTGCGTAGATTTTGATTTTCTTGGTTTTAGAGTTTGATCTTCCACCAAAATAGTATTTTCGTCGTTGGTCATGTGTTTACATTCACATTTTCATATCATGCATTTGTTACTGCCGCAGTACAAACATTTCGTTTTTGATGTCTGTTATATGTGTATCTATTCCAACTTCTTGTGCCTGTTAGCACGATGAGCCACCCACTAGCGGTGTTTGACTGGATCCTTAGCATCGAATACCAGGTGAGTGGAATAGCAACTTCAAACACATAGGTTGCATCTTCTAAATTATATGTTTCTGCTATGTCGGAATTATTTCTGGAAATTGAAATAATTAATGGTTAAAGAAAAAAAGAAATAATTAATGGTTGACTAATTAATAATATGGCTTATGTGATTATTAAACTTTGGTTTTCATTTCTAATAAATAATATTTATATGGTATATAAATATTTTCTGCAAATTAATTCAGTTTCTGATATTAAATATTTATATAAGGTATATAAATATTTTCTACAAAATGATTTATACTTTGCATGTGAATTTCATAAATATAAGGTATATATTTAAATACTTCGATATGAGGCACCTGCACTATGTAGGGTAAACGTAGCATTTGGTATACCAATGCGCATTCGAGACCCAGTTACCAGGGTTTTTGGTAGTCGTGTGTCCGGCCAAACGCAGGTACTCAGTTTCAATGAGATGGCGGCGTCCATCCTTGTGATATATTTAGCTATCAGTTTTAGGCCCCAATATCTATTTTCGATATACGATATATAGTACATATTTTCAATATATTTCTGCTTGTTGTTTACTTTAGGTGCAAACGATTTCAAAAATGAGTTTTTGAATTATTATTCTATATTAGTGTGTATACATATATACACTTATATCTGCTTGCGGTATTTTTGAATTGTTTTCAAAACAATTTTTGTGAGGCCTGGAGATGATCTGGAGTGTTATTTCCTCACTAGGGATTCTTACCCCTTCATTTCTGTTTATTGTTTGTGTTCCTGCATCTTATCTCTAAGGTCCTATTTTAGCACTCATCAATCGTCCAGTATCCTGACACTAGTTAGGCGTTCCATTTGATAATGAATGCCTTCTCGTTTCTGGTTCATTTTGTTTTGATTAGAGCTCTACACCGGGTTGTTGTTGGGTTACCAAGTCTTATTTTGACTTTTGGATTTATACTTGGTTTTGTTATATTTTTGTAGTCACTGATATTATGATTTATTTTTATAACTTATATTTCGTATATTCATATGATTTCAATATTAAATGTTTTATACTTGTTAAATGGCTTAACAATGGTTTTATTAAATAAGTTGGGTAGAATGTCTAATCTCTCAGGCTTCTGTGAGATGGGTCGAGCCCCATAGACGATTCTCATCGTACGTCGGTCGCTCCCACCCTTGTGTCTTGACAACATCCAACAAACCCACATAATAATTCATGAAAGTGGAAGAAGAAAAGAGAAGAAAATAAGAGATTTACCTTGAATTAGTAGTAAGAATTGAAGAGGAAGCAAATACAGAGAGAGAGGATGGATTAGAGAGAGAGTTTTGAGGTTGAAATGTGTTTTGAATGTGAAAAATGAAGAAGGAAATCGGGCTAAAAATTTAAAAGGTGGCAGCCAAAATCGAATCCAGCTGACCAGTGAAAACCGAATTAACCGAACCGAAGCGGCCAACCAGACCTATAAGTCAAAACCGAACCAATCCAAAATCAAACTTAACAAAACCAGTCCCTAAAAAGAGCCCAGCCAAACCCAATAATCAAATTTTCACTAGCCCACAAAACCTAAATCATTTCACAAAAATAAACCAAGCCAACTCATTAAACCAAACCAGTCAAACCAGCGAACCAAAGTAGTGAACCGAACCAGTGAACCAAAATGAAATTCACCTTTTTGTTTGTTTGTTTGTTTGTTTTTCCATCAAATACCATTAAGATCAAGAACTTTAATTCCCTCCAAAATATTCATCATCTAGCATCTAAATCAAGTCTCCAATTATCTAAATACACAAACGTTAATCATCAACAAATCAAAAACCAAATTGAATTTAAACGAGGTGTTATAGAAATCAAGCATCAAATGCACTCCAACGGGTAGTTGATTCACTCCAACGATCATATGGGCCAGAAGTGCTATAAATACTTGAAGAGAAGGTAGAGAAAGTGTGGATGATCATATGCTTTCAAGTCCCAAATATTTTCATCATTCCACCAACCCTAAAACACCAAAATCAAGCTAGAGAGAAGATTATAAGCATTAAGCAAACACAAAGTCCTAGCATAGAGCATGCATTGTAAACTTTCTGTAAACACTTTGGGTATGGGAAAGGTTATTGTGAGCCGTAGAAAATAACATTGTAAGGGCTTTAGAGGTATGAGTCTTGAGAGAAATCAACCTTGGTGAGGCTCTAGAGGTGTGAGCCGAAATTAACATTGAGTTAGGCTTTAGAGGTGTGAGCCAAGAATCAACCTTGTTGGATGGAGTTGTAATCAATCATCATTATATTGAATTGGGAAAATCCTAAGTGAGAAACTTAGGTAGTGGATGTAGGCAAGGTTGACTGAACCACTCTAAATGCTTGTGTTCATTTTCTCTCTTTCTTACTCATACAACTCCATCAAGGCAAGACCAAAAATTCTCCAATAACATTCACCTTGACTCCATTTTCATCTTTGAAAATATTATAACCTAGAAATTTGGACTTTGAAAATAATTGATTTCCTCCATTCTGAACCTTTTTGGGACATCTAAAACATATTTCTTTTGAGTAATATAAATGCCATCGGTATTTTTCTGCACTTCAACTCCAAGAAAGTATCTCATCTTTCCTAAATCAGTCATATCAAACTCAAGCATCATAGAATTTTTGAACTCCTCAAATATTGACAAAGTATTCCAGTAAAAATAAGGTCATCAACATACAAGCTAACAATTAAAATTTTACCTATTTTGCTTGTCTTGATGAACAAGGTGTGCTCGTTGTGACACTTCTCAAAACCTTCATTTAGAAAATTTGTTTCTGTTCGACTAAATCAAGCTCGTGGAGCATGTTTCAGTCCTTACAAAGCTTTCTTCATAGTATATACTTTGTGTGGATTGTCTTTCTATACATATCCCCTTGGTTGCTCAACAAATACCTCTTCACTTAGTTCTCAATGAAGAAAAGATGAGTTCACATCTAGTTGGTACATTATACAACCTTTTTGAGTTCTAAGTGCAATAATCATTCAAATTGTATCCATCCTTGCCACAGGTACAAAAACCTCTGTATAATCAACTTCATGTTGTTGAGCATAGCCTTTTGCTACAAGGCGTGTCTTCTACTTGTCTACCTGTCCATGCTCATTAAGCTTTGTTTTGTAGACCCACTTGACACCGATCTTCTTTGTCCTAGTAGGTAAGTCAATTAATACCCAATTATCATTCTTCTCAATGGAATTTATTTCAAAATCCATAGCAACTCTCCATTTTGTACCTTTTATAGCCTCTTCAAAATAAAATGGATCTACAGATGTAAAGAGTGCAAGATTAGCCTATTCTTCTTCTTCAGATAGACCATCACCTGTTTCATAATCTCTCATCCAATATGGTTGCCTCCTAAATCTCCCTTTATTTGAACTAGATGAGCTTCCTTCATCCGTTGGATTCAAAATAACATTCTCAGCCTCTCCTGCATTGTTGCCATCATCATCCTCCACCAATATGATTATTCACAATAGAACCTTCCTCACTATCGTCCTAATCCAAAGTAGCTACTACCTGTTCTTTATAGCTCTTATCCCAATCCCGATATTTATTCTCCTCAAAAATTGCATCCTTGTTGATTACAATCTTCTTAGCTATTATATCATAAAGCCTATATGCTTTAGACTCTTCACTAACTCCCAGCAACACGCAAGTAAAACTCTTGTCTTCCAACTTGGTTCTCTTAACATTATGTACTCTTCACTAACTCACAACCTTACAAATGTTAACAGAAAATCTATAAAATTGCAGCCCACATTTTGCACTAATTATTAACATGGTAAAGGAATAAGTCAAAGCTTGAAACAAGCACTCCTACATAATAGGAATTATTAAAACATAAAATCAAAAACTAAATTGAAAAATCTTAAGTCTTAACAAATACAAACATATATGTGTCGGGTGTAACCTACCAACTCGAATTCAAGAACAAGAAGAATTCAACATAAAGTGAATTCTAACTAGAAGTGAACATACCATAACCAAAAGTAATATCGGTAGAAAACACAAACTGCTTTCATATGTTGTATAAAGTTGTTGTCCACTTTCTTTGTTTCTTTTTCTTTTTGATTTTTAAAATTTAAGGTGAATTTCTAAGTGCTATAGCGCTAAAAGAAATTTCGTAAAATGGTCGGTCTCAGGAAAACATGTAATAGAAGAATGCGGAATTAAACAAGAACAATCACACAAGAAGACAAGATTTACGTGGTCATTCAATCGACCTACATCCATTGGCAGAGAGCTAGTAATTCTATTATTCAGAGGCAAACGACATTCAAAGGCTTACAAGATTGTTCCCAAGCCACCTTATATATGTTTACAAGGAATACAAGTCAATAACTAATTAGGGATACCGTAATTTAAACCCTAAACCCATCCTAGACCATTCAAATGCAAAGACACTGACGATAGGAGTAACACACGGACGGGCCATTGAAGACACGGGGAGAAACACATGTTTGTGTGTCAAGATACGCATCTCGGCCATCACACGGGCAGATACACAACCATTTCCCAAGCTGTGTCTTGCACTGCTTTCTCTAAATCTCTCCATTTTCATCTCTAATCCGTCCCACTTTGACTTGGATCAATTCCTTCATGGTTTGCTTCAATCTTGTTCAAGAAAATCACTTAAATATCAACAATTCTCCACTTTGAAATGAATTTTCTTTCCCCGTACAACTCTGAATCCCGAATCACTGATTTACCACACCACCCCGAAATTGTCCTGCAACAACGGACCAAGTCCAAGCCGGACTTGCCTCCACTAGCTAGCTTTCCATCCATTCCTAACAACACACTATTCCACATCTTTCATGTTTTTTTCCAGTGATTGCCTTTGTTCATCACCAACACAATTAATATGCCTTGGTTCACTTGTTGTTAGCCATCATGGATCAGCTTGATCGATCTTTGCCTGTTTCAGAGTCTCAATCACAAACTCCTCTCGTTTTCCGCAGAACTAACAACAGTCCTTAATCCATTAACAAATATCGAGTTACCAATCAAGGTGTAAATGTCATTCCACAATCTACCCTTCATCACTACCCAAGAACCCTTGAACACTCAAATCTCTCCACCTCTTCTAGATAAACCATAACCTTGTTTAGCCAAAGCACCAACAGAAATAAAATTTCTTTGTATCCCTGGGACATACCAAGCATCAAGTTTTCTGATCATCCCATTATGTATCCTAATCTTCAAAGAGTCACTACCTTCAATACTCAACTTCTCACAATCTCCCAATTTCACACTGCATCTCCATTCTTTAAAAGAATCGATCAATTTCCTAGAAAAGGTCATGTGATAAGCTGCTCTAGTGTAAATAATCCAGCTATCTTCAGATCTAGATGCAGTAATTGTCAACACTTCACTACTTTCTCCCTCATCAGAATTATCCTGAAACTCCACAGAATTATTTTGAACAATTGCTGTACTTGATTTCCCACCGTTTCTCCTATGTGGACAATTCTTTTTCACATGCCCAATCTCCTTACAGTGATAACACCTCAAACTATGATTCTTACCCATTCCATTGCCTCTACTAACGATTAATCCGGACTCCACTCTGTCTCCACCTGAACTAGAAGTTAACCGCTTCAATTCTTTAGACAACAGAGCATCCTTTACATTATTAATAGAAATTTCATCTTTACCATACATGATAGTATCAACAAAACTCTCATATGACTCAGGCAACGAATGCAACAGAAACATAGCTTGATCATCATCATCAATGTTAACATCAACACCTTTCAAATCTAATACAATCCTATTAAATTTATCAAGATGTTCGTTTATCTACATGCCTTCTGACATTCTCAAGGTATGCAGTCGCCTTTTCTGATAAACCTTGTTCGACAGGGATCTCTTCTGATACCTACTTTCCAGCATGTTCCCTCAAGACTTCATCCGCCATACTTAATAGAATTGCACCATGTGCTCTCTTCACAGCCTCCGCTTTCTGCGCCACTGTCAGTTCTACTGGTAATTTCTCTTCACCTTCAATTGCCTCCTCACACTTCTGTTGAACCAGAATCGCCTTCATCTTCATCTTCCACAGCGTGAAATCATTTGAACAATTGAATTTCTCAATATCGAATTTATACGAAGACATCTTCTTTCTACAGAACGAACTCAGGAGTTTCTGAACAAACAACCTGTGGCTCTGATACCACTTGTCAGGGAAACCGACGATAGAAGAAAACACAGAATAACAAAGAGCAATTACACAAGAACACAAGATTTACGTGGTTCGATCAATAACCGATCTACGTCCACGTGTAGAGCACAAGTAATTCTACTATTCAGAGTTAAAATAAGCACAACGGCTTACAACGGCGTTTAAAAGCTTACCCAAGATGTTCCCAAGCCCCCTTATATAGTTAACAAGTAATACAAGTCAAACCCAATTAGGAAAACTCTAATTGAAACCCTAAATTCCGTTAGAATTTGTTACACGGTCAGTGAAGTAAAGACACGGACAAAGCTCCCTAAGACACGGTCATTCCTTCGTGTCTGTGTAGCCCAAAAAAACCCGACAAGCCAAGACACGGGCAAAGACACTGTCATGGCCAAGGCCGTGTCTGCCCAGTTTTTGTCTCTTTTGGCTCCAATGCATCACACGGTCAATCCCACACCGTGTAGCTCCCCGTGTCCGTCTAACAACTCTTTTTTCTTCACAAATCCATCCTTCTTTCGCTTGCATCACTTCCTATAAGGTTTTGGCTTCAATCTTGATCAAGAAATTCACTCACATCTCAACAGGATGGCAATATCTATTTCTTAAAATCTGATTGCATGATGAGGATCCATACTTGTGTATAAAGAAATGCGCATCTAATCCCTCACTTGTTACTTTTACAGATCAAAGTATTATTTCAGAATTGATTCCATTAAAGGAGCTAAGCGGCGTCGCTCTTTTGGCATGGCGATATATTCACCACTCCTGCTAGTGTTTGCCGTCGAGGTGAAATTATTGTGACAGAAAGGGGAAAACATGTTTACACCAAAATATTTACTTGGACCCAATGGGTCGAGTTGAGCCCCTTAGCCCCAAGTCGAGCCCATATACCGGGAATCAAGCCCAAGCCTGGGGGAGCCAAATGAGTGAGTCCAGAACTTAGGGGAGATATTTGAGTTCCATTAGAAATCAGTGGCAGAGAGTCCCAGTGTTAGAGTTGGAGTTAGTTTCCCACCAAAGATTTGCTAAAACAGTGGATATATTGTTTTGGTGGGAGAATTTGTTAGTGGAATGAGGGAAAAAAGGCAAATTTCTAGGGGGAGTTGTTGCAAATGAGGTTTATTTTTAGGTTTTCAACAAAACTGAAGGAATGTGGACACAATTGTAGCCAATGGGAATCTTTTCACCAGCTGGAACAATTGGAACCAAAAGGAATCCCTCCAACAGCAACTCAACAACAACTTTCCTGGTGGAGCAGCTATAAAAGACTTGTTTGGCAGCAGATAGAGAAGACCTGACCTTACATTACATTACACATAAAGTGGTGTTCTATCCTTTCTTTTCTTTG
>CAODLS011051294.1:0-11620 GCA_948243855.1 Flueggea neowawraea
ACTCACCCTTCCTCTATTATCTAGCCTACGAATTAAATGAGTTCGACTGAATAAACTAAACAAAGAACAAACGCAAACTTAACTTAAATGATAGAACAAACGATGAGAAAATGGTACCTATACATTGAATCCCCCTAGACCAATTAAGTTATAACGACTCATTATTCAAGCAATTATTCAAGCAATTGGACTGTGGAAATTACTACAATATGTTAACCTCTCTCTCGAGTTAGTTAACACCTAACGACTAGGTTTATTAACCAAAATCTCTTCCTAATTAAAACCCTATCATTGCTTTAACATTCTGCTCTATGAATTTCGCTATTAGGTTTGACCCTAATCCGGAGGATTTATGTCAACCTATCTCTAGGTTTGCATGCAACTCCTCTCAATTATGAACGTTCAATCGCACACAGAATCTCTCGATTACACATGCACGAAACAATATTGGAATCGATATGCCAACAACAATCAATTCAACAATACGCAATATAAATCATAATTGATTCGCAATCCATAAATCAATTGAATGAATAACATAATCCAACAATCACATAATCTATCTAGGGTTCATCACATCTAACTGCACAAAATTATTTAGTTCATAACAATAGAGAGATACACAACAAGATACAAGAGAAATCTAGAGAGAGACGAAAAACTCATGATTGAATCCTTCAATTCTTCGCAAAATCTCTTCATTCTTGATGCCTAATGATGTTCTCCTTCGTTTCCCACGTTCTGTGGCCTCTAATGATGCGTTTTGTGTCTCCAAAGTCGGCTCCCCTTCTTCCATGCCGAAACCCACTTAAATAGGTGAAATAGGGTGTCTAAGGTAAGACACGGGTACAGCCACAGCCGTGCCCAAACAGCTCTCGTATGTGTGCTTCAAAATCCACTCAAACCTCGGCTGCCATAAGACACGGACATGGGATTTCGTCCGTGTCTGAGGCCATTATGTTCGTGTCCAAAAAAATATGTCTGTGTGTCAATTGTTTAAGGCTACAGTGTTGTACATGGTCTCTTCGACGGCTGTGCTTGTGTCCGTGGGCATGTCCATAGCCGTGGAATATAATTTCCTGTCTGTGGAGCTTCAGTCCTTCACGGTTTTGAACATCCAAGTAGTCCACGGTCGTGTCTTGCTTCCATATGATCGTGCCTCACTCCAAAGGCTTCAAATGTCATCGCTCAAGCTCCATTTCGAATTGCTTTCATCGCTTATCATCAAGACATCATCAATTGACCTGAAAACACAATATAAAGCGTACGAGTACCAAAACTCATGACAAACACTTAATTCGTATTCAAAACAATACAAACTTAACCACATAAATATTTATAAATAAGCGTTTATCATTCCTCAACACTTTCTTTGGCTTTCTTGAGGTAAGATTGAGTTCCTAATCCTCTCTTTCTTCATATATTCTGCAAGATTGAACATATTAGGGTGTTAGAATAAAATATGTTTGAATAAATTCGGCTTGGGTAATTTTGGGGTGATTCTGAGTTGTTTCGATGGATTTGGGTATGGATTTGTGTTCAGGAAGTCGATTAAGGTCAATGCATGTGATTGAGAGTGATTTTTATTGGTTGCATTGAGTGATTGGTCGATTTGGATAATCTGAGTATGTGACTTACTCGAGTAAGCATACATGCTAACTCGAGTAAGATAAGACATATTTACTCGAGCTATCTTCTTATTAACTTGAGTAAACCAGACCATGCATAACTCGAGTTAGTCTCTGACTTACTTGAGTAAACCGTGGTTCTGAGGGCCAAATTGTGACTTTTCGTAATTCACGATTTATGAAAGTTCGGGGTAGAATTTGAGGATTCTGACTTATGAAATGCAAGTTGATAATCCCAGGACAACTCGAGAATTGTTTCATAAATTATTGAGTCTTGGGGACCAAAACGTAATCTTACATTGGTCGGGGACCAAACTGTAATTTTACGTAGATTTTGAATTTTGGGTTGAAAGTGATAGATTCACTTTCGGATTATAATTTTGGGTGACTGGGAGGGTCTACATTTGCATATGCATGTACACGAGTTACGGTACAGTCACAGTAACAGAGTTTCATTGTTATTGTTTCTGATCCGTTATGGTTTCTGTTATTATTTCAGCTTCCTGCCACGTTTGTCAGCGGGATCAGCCACTTGACAATGGTACCAGCATTTAGAGCTTGAGCATTCAAGTGAGTGGATGACAGCTTCAGACACATAGGCCGTGTCTCGAAACTGTATATATTGTTTTTTATGTGTTTGACATTTGATGCTGAGTGCATGCTATTATTTTTGTATTATTGTTTTTATTATGGGACATCTTCGCTACGGGGTTCGTAGCCTTTGGTATACCAAGGTATTGTTACTGGCTCAGCTATCAGGGCTGACGATAGCCATGTGCTCTGGCCCGGTGCATGATTTGTTATTGGATCAGTGGCAGAGTCCACGATCGTTATCGAGGTGGTTGTTGACACACTTCACACCACGATTATTACCGGTCCCATGATAATATGTATATACTGTTTTTGTCTGAGATACTAGTAGTATCGTTTTTGCCAATGTGTATGTGTTTGCTTTGGGTGTAATCGTTTTCGAAACGTTTTCCTAATTGTACTATATATGTAGGGTGTATACTTATATATACCTTTATATACCTGCATGTGGTAGTTTTATAACGGTTTTCCAACTAGTCTTGTGAGGCACGTATGAGACAATCTGGAGTGTTGTCCCTCACTGGGTTTAACCCCCTTTATTTTTTTGTGTTTCATTGTTTCCATTTTACTGGTTGATTTGACTCAGCAACCTTTTGGATTCTTCGCCCAGTGAGGCATTGATATATTTTTGGGTTAATAGCGCCTTCTTGACCAGACTACGTCTTTGTTTTAGAGCTTTGCACCGATATACTGTTGGGTTATGGAGTCCGCTGTTGGTTTTGGTTTATTTTGGGTGTATTTGTCTTAACCATATATTTTGTCATTGATTTACATATTATTTTATATATATAATTTTCTCATAAATGGTTTTATAAAAAATGTTAAATGAATGGTTAGTATAGTTTATGTATCATTGAGGCTTGCGAGCTGGACCGGGCTTCTACAGACAGTTCTACTCGTACGCCGGTCACAGTCCCGGTCATGGGTCGTGACAGAACTTTTCACCCATTTTTATTCAATAATTAATTCTTTATTTATTTTAGTTCTTAATTTTTATGACGAAATAGATCATTAGTTTTTTTTTGTTCTCTAGGTCTTTCCCTCTCATTATGGGTTTTGAAAAGTTCTCCATATGATATCTAGAGTATGATCTCATTTTTGTTGAATGTGTTTCGAAAAATTTTCCATTTGATGATTACATTAAGATCTCATAAAGTGTTGTTGATTGTTATTGCATGTTTCTAAAGTTGATGGGTTTGGATCAGAATTTCACTATAACGCAGAAGTTAGACGAAGCATCTCATGAGGGATATGTCCTCAAATTGTTGTTAACAAATTTCATTATATGATGAATTTCATTTTTTTAAATACATCATGACTTCACCAAATGTGGGTGCACAAAAGCGTTTGAAGTAGCTTTAGTCCACAATCCTGAATGATTGAAGACCATGGCTTTTGGACGACCAAGTTGTGAGTGACAATGACAATGGGTAGGGTATACTAATACTCTTACGAGTACACATACTTCATATTATGTACCCATATTTACCCGTATCTGTATGGGTAACAAAAATTATCACTTATACCATATCCACAAGATACGTATTTACCCCTAGAATACCTATTTACCCATGGTTTAAATTTAGTTAATTATCTTAAAAAATAATATATCACTAATTTAAAACAATAGATTAAAAAAATAAACGAGACAATATGAAATACTATATTCACACAACATAATATAAAATCTATAATTTGTAACTGAATGTAGTTAATGAAATAGTAATGTGATAAGTTATCACTTGATGGAGAATTTATACAAAAATTATAATTTAAAATACTATAGAAGGATGAAGATAAGCAGTGTTTCCAACATTTTCATTTCAACCTCTAAATTACAGCTCTTAGTTTTAATCTTTTACTGTAGAGAAAATATTAGACCAAAATATGTACTAGATGTTATATTTGTGATAATAATATACCAAAATATGTTAGACCAAAATATACTAAAATGTTAAACAAAAAATATTGTTCTTGAACTCTCATGCTTGATTTGGTGGCCAATCAATCATTTGTTATAGTTGGTTATGTAATAAAACAACACACACATTAAAAATAAATCAAAAAATTGCTTGAAACAATTATTAATATCACTAAATAAGATAAAATATGATACCTGAAACTTTTAGGTCATCTTTTATATCATCAAAATAAGTGTCATGCTCATCAGAGATACTGTTTGTTATGCCTACAATAAAATTAAACAAGTTAATTGTAAATGCATAAAATATATAACTATTTTGATAAAAATTAAGCAAATTGTTAACTGTAGAATTTTGTAACCAACTTTGAACACACATTAACGCTTTAATTGTTTTTGAGTGGAGGCGACTACGATGAGCACTAACAAGCCTACCACTCATGCTAAATGTAGATTCAGAAGCAACAGTCGACATAGGAATAACAAGTATATCTCTAGAAATGGATTGCAATGTCAGATACTTCACCCTATTTATTTTCCACCACATCAGAATATCAAAATTACTAGAATGCGATAGAATTTCACCTTCAAGATAATGATCTAGTTCTATCATAATTGTCACCTTGGTCTTTTTCTTACTTTGTATGAATGACATTATATCACTATCATTAGATTCAAGTGTAGATTAGCTAGAACTAGTTAAGATTTCTGCAAATGTTTTTCCAATTTTAGTCTTGTCATACACCTTCAACAAGTCATTTAAAAGGTTCCTAACTTCCTCCATATGTGTCACGACCCGTAGCGAGCCCGTGACCGGCGTGCAAGGCGAAC
This sequence comes from Flueggea neowawraea, assembly GCA_948243855.1. Lineage (NCBI taxonomy): Eukaryota > Viridiplantae > Streptophyta > Magnoliopsida > Malpighiales > Phyllanthaceae > Flueggea > Flueggea neowawraea. Next base: position 4,972 of record CAODLS011051294.1, read on the forward strand.
TGTCTATGGGAGCCCGACCCATTTCGCACAAGTCTCATGGATCATAACTTAACACCCAAATTCAATTGATTAAAATATTTATTTAATCAAAACATTTATTATTTAAAACATACGATAGAATCAACGTATATCATAAATAAAAATATTCAAAACATATCTAAATATCGTAATAAATCAGAATACATCAAAGTATAAAGGCAACCCATTAACTCGATAATATTTCCGGTTTAGAGCTCTAACATCATAAACATAAGAGCTCGATCAAAAGGGCGTCACTAACCAAATGACACCTTACTGGTATCCAAAATGCGGAAATGTTTTCGTAGCCAAAAGTAGTGAACCTGCAGAATAAAACCAACAGTAGACATAGAAAGAAAGGGGGTCAGGGCCCAGTGAGGGAAAACACTCCAGACTGCCTCATACGTGCCTTACAAAGACTGTTTTGAAAATAGTTTAAAATACCACATGTAGGTATAGACGTATACATATACATATACATATACATGCTATAAGTAATAACTTTTCGAAATCATTCGCAAGCAAAACATCTAGAAAGCATGAAAACATACTTAATACTCATTTTGATTCTTAAAACATGGTTTCAAAGTGAAAACATATAGCTTTGATAAGGGGCCATAATTCTAAAATTTACAAATCTATACCTTAACTTTTCTAAAATTATATTTCTGGAGCTCAAGTTTTTGAAATTACAAATCTAGCTTTAACTTTTCAGAAATGAAAGGGATACAAAAATGCAGACACATAAATGCATCTACTAAACATACATATGCATGAATAGACAACACTGATTTACTCATCAGTAGAACATGAGGGTATAATTGAGAAATTCATACCCCAAAAGCATAGAGCGATCACACTCCCATTAAAACATGCTAGGTTTTACCGTCGATGAATTCAGTGAAGTGTCATGACTTAGAACATATTTGTGGGGAAATGAGGCATAACATGCTAGAGTCCCAAAACCAAATCCTTAAATTCAAACATATCATATAACCGCAATATGATCATCATAGAAACATTAGTTATTACTCTCTTATTTATCGATATTTAGTATCGAATTCCTGAAATCAGACCTTTCAGTAAGGTCACCTGAATTTATTCCAAATTGCATATTCAATCCAACTGTAACCATATAGTCATCACATAATACAATAGAGACAACGCCACTACCAGAATTGCCATAAGCATTCCAAAGGAATAAATTATTGTACATTCAAATTCCACTATCAAGTCAACTCATCTTTATAAGTTATTCCATTTATTCTCTTTATCATCTCATCATATTTTTCCTCAGTGATATCATCAAGAAAATGCTAAATTTTCCTTTATCAAAGCTAGCATAAATCATCGTCTCTCAAGACCCCTTATCAATTCCGATCCTTTCATGTAATAATTACATAAGCTCAAAATCTCGAAATTCAATAAATCATTCTCTCCAAGTTACAAGTTCAAACATAACTATTTCCTCAAGTTTATTCATAACTCGATTTATCCATTGATCTTTAAGCCATATCTTTAACTTCATCAGGATGCAAATCCTTAACATAATTGCATTGGCCAACACTCACCAATTCAAATTGTCACCTTCCTAGGGATAACTAAAGTTGTGACCATTTTTTTTCCAAAATCTTTCTCAAACATATTTTTTCATACAATTCAAAAGTACTTTGTTTCTTGAAATATAATTTTTCCCAAAGTCATCAAACAAATCCATCGCAATTTATCTCAAAAGAAATCTTGCAAATCATTTGCAAACAGTTTATATACCAAAACTAATCTTATAACACCATCAAAACATAAGGATAAAACATATCCATATATGGTTAAACTTTTGGTTTCCTTTACAAATAATTGTCTTTAGGAAAATTGTTTCAATTCATATTTTCTAAAACCCATCCAGAAATTCTCTTTTCACTTTAATTTATAAAGTACATAAATGTCAATCAAGCCCCACTTGCCGGTGGCTGGCCTTGCTGGTGGAAACATGAAGTTGAACATAGATATACATAACATGAATCAAAATGTGGTATTGTGGTCATACCATATACATGATGTGCAAATGCATATGCAGACCCTCATAACCGCTGAAACATATATCGGACTTGATTTCATCACTATCGATCATAAATCCATAATCTTCGTAAAATTACAGTTTGGTCCCTGACCACTGTAAAATTATGCCTTAGTCCCCGAGACTTGACAAATCTCCATATAGTCCTCAAAGTAACCTTAAACTATCAAGAGATTCTCCGTAAGTTAGAATTTTCAAATTCATCCCTGAACCCTAAAAAACATTACTCTTTAATCATTAACTTGTAAAATTACAAGTTAGTTCCCATAATTCTAAAATTTACAAATCTATACCTTAAATTTTCTAAAATTATATTTTTGGTGCTCAAGTTTCTGAAATTACAAATCTACCTTCAACTTTCCAGAAATTACAAAAATATCGAAACATAAAGTTTCATTCTCAAAAATACCGAACTTTCGATTCGATTAATACCCGATATAACCAATCACCCACATTGCTCCTAAACACCTTCATAAACGTTAATCAATCATCAATTCCATCAAACAAACTCCAAATCGCTCCAAAAATCATCAAAACCAAACCTAACCCTAACCAACACAATAACTCATCAAATCTGTAGATTCAAGGCTTGAAACATGTTCATTTAAGTCCCACCTAACCCATACAAGCATCCTTTAACATTAGACATCACAAATCATCCAAGAATTGAAACCCTAGCCCAATTCGTCCAAATGCAAAACCATGAATCAAAAGCATGAAAGAGGAATCAAAAACAAGAAAAGAATCATATCTTACCTCCAAAGATGAGTAGGAACACTGGGAAAGCAATGAGGAAGTGAGAGGATCGATTTGAAGGTGAGAGAGAATGAAAAATACAAATGGCGGACGAAATGGTCGGGGTTCGGATATATATAGAAAATGGAATCTCACGTACGTGAATCTAAGGTTAAAGTATGTTAGAAGGACCTCACATACGTTAGGATCAAAGTCACGTACGTTAACGAGTCAAAAATCATGTTCTGGAACTGAAAATCCCTACCTCACATACGTCACTGTTCATCTCACATACATTAATCATCATGGAACCCAGCACACATACGTCAATCGTTGAAAACATGTATTCTGCAAAAACAGTGCCTTACGTACGTTAGCTTAAAGCTTACGTACGTAAAAGTTCCTTTACGTGCGTTATTTGGCATATAACGCACGCAAACTCCCCTTTTTATCACTTCTCGAGTTTCTTCACTTTCGGACACGCGCCAGACCAATCCCGAGGCTTAAAATCATTCAAAAATCCGAACCCTAGACCAATTTGGTCAAAAATAGATTTGATGGAATAATGAAAGAGATATTAAGTCCAAGAAAGAGTTGTAATCTTACCTCTGAAAATGGTTATGAATGATGAACGAACCAAACTCTGAAGTTCCGGACGATTTGAGAGAGTTTTGAGTGAGTTGAGAGTGTAGAAAATGAGGAATCGGGTTTGTTCGACACTTTAAAGGCATCTGAAACACACCTCACGTACGTCAATCTATGTCTCACGTACGTTAGGGTACTCTGGCTTACGTGTATGGACACCTCACGTAAGTTGTCGGGGCTCAAAATCAATTCTGGACTCACTAGCCCGACCTCACGTACGTCCCTGTTCATCTCACGTACGTGAATCATCATGGAAACCCAGCACACGTACGTCAATCGTTGAAAACACGTATGCTGCGAAAACAGGGTCTAACGTACGTTAGCATGATTCTTACGTACGTTAGACTATCATAACGTGCGTTACCCCTATAACTGCGCACGTTAAACGCGTGATTTCCCTTTTCTTGACTTCTCTTGTTACCAAATTCGCCCCGGATCATTTTCAACACTTAACAACATTCAACCTAACATGATTTCATCCTAAACATCATACATCATCCGCTGGTATCCCCAAAAGTCATCCATGTCCTATTCGAATACTATAGGGATCTTAATTGGAAAGTACGGGATATTACAGTTTACATATTATTCATATTTGTTTATACTTATTTATATGTATTTATATTTATTTATATGTTATTATATATATTTATATATAAGCAAATGTAAACAATTATAAACAACAGTCAGTAAATATAAAAATTATATCCGTGAATATAACAATTACAATCTCAAAAATGAAAATACTATAAAATTCATCCATAATAGACATATACAAAATAAAGTTTGCAAAATTTTTGTGGTTTATATGTTTTGAATCCTCTTTCAACTTCATTTGTTTCATTAATATACGTTCATTGAACTTATTTTTACATATATTAACTTTTCAAAACTTTTATCATCAATTCCGTGTTGTCCCTTGTCCAATACACTTGTCATTTACTGATTTATTGGGCTAATTTGGCTTATCGATGTCTTAATGTTGATGAACCTTGCGAACGAAAACTTTTTTTACAAGTTATTTTATTTTTTCTCATCAGTTTTAAATTTTTGATATCTAAATATTATAATTAACTCTGATATTAATAAATTATACTTAGTTCATTGGTGAATATACAACAAAAGTTTTCTAGAAAAATCTAAGCAATGTTTGAAAAGATTCTCTCTTTATTCAAGGTATTTATTTCTCTTTCGAACAATAATTTCTGAGCGTAGCAGCATTATTGTACCTAAAAGGTGAAGAATACAAATAGGAAAGTACGTAACGTATAGCTGAATTGTTGAACGTATATATTTGGCATTTGGCCACCGAACCGCAACATTGTTATCAGTTGTCACATGCACCATTCCTATCTATTATGGATTTTGTTTACTTTGATGAAAATATTGAAAATAAGATGCAAAAGGTTGAGTAATAAAAATTAAAGATAGATAGATATCCCTATTTTCTTATGTAGAACATGATAGTTTATATTGACATATGTTATATGCTGTTTTGAAGGGAAAAATTGTAATTTTTAGGGCAAAATTCACCGCGGTCCTTAAGGTTTAATCATATCTCTCGTGCGATCCCTCACTTTTCAAAATTAGCCCTTTCGATCCCTCGTTCTTAACTCAGTTTGTTTTTTTAACGGAAAACGTTGAAAGACAAAATTACCTTCTATTTTAAAATCAATTCTCGAACCTACCATCACCACCAACACACCAGTCACCACCAACATCAACCTCAACCACCATTGTTATTTCACTTCTAAAATCCAAACTGCAATGATCAACAAGATTCTCAAATGATAACATACAGAAGGCAATACAAAGCAAAACGGGGGAGAAGGAAAGAAAGAGAGAAAAGAGGTGAAAAAAAAACAGAGGTGGCTTCCAAACACGCCCTCCAACCCAAAATTGTTGGCCTCCACTCCCTTCAATCACTCCTGCCTCCAAACCCTAAAATCACCACTTTCTCCACCCCAAACCCCAGAACCGTCGTCACTCCTTACCACCACGAACCCTTACCCATCACCCTCTTCCACCTCAATCGACCATTTCCACCCTCAAACCCAAAACTGTTGCCATCTTCACCAAATTAGAGACCCATTTCTTCCACCCACACCACTGTTTTCTTCTGCCACCACTGCCTCCATCACTCTCTTCTCTACCCAAACTCGTCACCTCTTCTGTCACCTTCACCAACACACAAAACCCACCACCCAAACTCCAAAATCAATACAGAATTGCCACTCTCCTTACCACCTAAACCCAAAATTGTGACTCTTTCCACCATCCAAATACAAGATCGACTCTCTTTTCATCTTCCAAACTCAGAACCGCTGCCTTTTCCCTCACATGAACCCAAAATTGACCCTCTTCTCCACCCCAAAACTATGAAATCAAAACTAATTAATATTTAGTAAATTTAAATTAATTTTTTCTAAATTTTGTAATCCTACATAGTTTCTTTATTTGAATGTTTACTTATATTTTTCTATCTCGAAAATCCATAATCTTAGTTGTCACGATCCATTCTCGGGACCATGACCGGCGTACGAGGTGAACCGTCTATGGAAGCCCAGCCCATCTCGCACAAGCCTCATAGTACAGAACTTCTACCCAAATATCATATTTAGAGAAATATGAAAAACAAATAAATGTATAATTTTTATTTATTAAAAACAAAACATATATAATATTAAGTGCGTAAATTATTTCAAATTAAAATATTTGAAATGTCAGAAACAATAACAATAAACATAAACAACACCCACAGAAATCCGGTGTGGAGCATCTAACAAATCATACAAATGGGCCCGGTCAAAAGGGCATTGACCGCAACATCAAAATCCCTCACTGAGCATCAAAAGTCAACGAACATAATCCACAAGAGTCACCTGCAAGATGATAATAACATGGACAAAACAAACAAAGAAAAAGGGCCAAACCCTGTGAGTGAGGAACAACACTCCAGATCGCCTCATACGTGCATCACAAAGACTGGTTTGAAAACCATTTGAAAACTAACACATGTGGTATACGACAGTTATACATACGTATACACTATATACATAGTATGGTTTCCACGAAAACCATTTCGAAAATCGTTTGCAACCAAAGAAAATAGCATGCACGAAATCCTTCTGGAACTAAACCAGAATCTTTCAAAAATCTTTCCAAATCTTATTAAAG
>CAODLS011051310.1:0-13622 GCA_948243855.1 Flueggea neowawraea
GGGTTTGTTCTTAAACCCTTAACAGTACCAAAAGGCCCAGATTTATGTTGTTCACCTAATACTAATACTTGTTTCTGTGCTTGATCTTTGCCTTGTTCAGCCAACCGAAGCTTATCAGACAACTCCTTAACCTGTATTCTCAACTCAGCATTTTTCTCCGACAAAGATGCATACTCTGACTTCAACATGTTCAGCTTCTCAGAGGATTCACAGGAACTCGATACCACCTAATAACACAAAACATATAAATTTACCATTTCTAATCTTTAATCTAGCTTCTGATCCGAATTATCCATTCAAAATCACAGACTTCCCAAAAGAACATACTCATACATGAACTAAACTCCTTATCTTGGATACAAAATCACCAAATGTATGCGAATATATTACAATTACACCATCTTGTAACGCAACTCATGTCATGTTCATAAAAAAGAACAATACCACCCAAATCCATAGGCTCATACAATAACGGCAACAAAAAAACGATAACAACGACATTCCAGTGGCACAATTATGCCAAATTGAGATCACAGCTAATTCTCAAACATTCTCCACAATCTACATGAAAAGCAACCAACTTTGACCTTCAGCACATAAAACTTTGGCACGATCTAACCTCAAACATCCACTTAACCCATAAAACAGATCAAACTACATTACAAACAAAATGATCAACTCCAATTCATTCAGAAACACACTAATAACGAAAAAAGGAAAAAAGAAAAACATGAAGCAAATAACAAACACAAAAAATGGCACCAATCCAATTCAAGAAAGAAGCTAAAAGAGTGAAAAGTTGGAACCTTGGAGATGGAATTGGTGAAGTAGTGACGGCGAGGACTGGAAACAAACAAGCCATGAGGGAAAAAGAAAGCAAAGAGGCATCCAATAAAGATGCCAATAGAAATTGCAAAAGCAATTCTTGATTTGAATTGTGAGGAGGACCCATTGTTGTTCCTCATAAAGGGCCCTTCTCTGCGTCCCAGCATCTCTATCTCCTTCGCGGTCCTCGGTTACAGGTTCTGTGAGTATAGAAGTGTGATTTGTTTCTATGAGTTGGTTGACTTGAGAGGTTTTGGCTTGTGTATAGAGAGAGAGAGTGGTTAGAGGAAGCAGAAGAGAAGATGCTGCACTCAAAAGTCAGAAATGTGCTAAGTAGACTGATTAATTATTGTTTTGATTTTTAATTAAATTCTGATTAGTTTAGTGGAACACTTTTGGGTTTATTATTACTACTTCCGTCACAAAGATAATAACACTTTCATTTTTGGTTTGTTAAATTATAGGCATTTTTTCATTAATTAAATCACAAAATTATAATATTATCTCTATAATTAATAATTATAATTAATAATCCAACAAAATCTCACTAATACAAATTAAAGGGCATATCTGAAAAAAGATATAAAAATAAATACATTTAAGCAACAAAATTAATTTTTTAATTCTCCCCGAAAGACGGGCTCGACAGTAATTTTCAAATATTTAACAGAGAATGCTTCAAGTTCGAATATCGAAGTGGAATAAAGGTGGGCATCGACAAATGTGTTTATCAATTTTTTGTTATCTTTTTCTTTTTCTTTTCTGATGCTTGAGTTTCACCAACAACCATCTTTTTAGGCACCAATAAAAATTTCTGGATCTAATTTAGTCCAGATGCTAAGAATGATAGAATATGTAAATATGTTGACTTGTCAGTGCGACTCTTTTATTTTAGTAGCTGGATATACTATTGTAATTTATTTACTCCAATGAAACTAATTAATTTTATATTAAATATTATAAATTTGAGTTTACAGGGAAATAAAAATCCAACCTTTTTGTTGTGAAGGAAATAAAAATCCAACTTAGAAAAGAGGGTTCCATTCTTTTTTTTCCCCTTTATTAGAGAGTTCGATTTGAATAGTATCAATTTTGGTCCTACTTTTATTTAAGGATTAATGATCATATCTTCAATTAGTACATGATCAATGAAGTTAAGAGAAAATATGTCCCACCGAATCGGGCTAAATAAGGAAGTCGGGTTAAATAAGGAACCAGAATCCTTACTAAGCAATGAGCAACACCGGTTTGCTGAACTCTCTACATCAACAACTGAAACAACGTCTACACAACGCAAGAGAAATCTACGATCTTCAACAATAGAACCAATGTCAGAAAGATTGCCATCTTTAGGAGCTCGTAATAGCTTGGACAACTTATAATGAGTCAGTTTCAATCATAATATCAGAAAGATGCCCATTTGAGAAATATTCCAGCACATCCCTGATGCCATAACACTATGCTGCAAGACGGCCTAATCCTCCAATAATGGGAACAAAGGCTCAACTAAGGAAATAATCTGACTCATCCCTTAATATACAACCAGTCCCAGATTTTCCAAAATTAGAAAAAATGGCACAATAAACATTAAATTTCTCTGAGCCAGAAGGAGGCTTACACCATTTACTTTTATTAATAAAATATTCAAAAAGGGTTAAAATAAACAATATACACAACTTCCACTACAAATTAAACATAAAATTTGATTAGAATATATTTTTTGTAGAATAAGATAAAGAGTAGCATTAGAGATGTTAAGTACTCTCTTAAAATTGTAAAATGACAATTATTTTAAATAAAAAAATATTTTTCCCAAAAGAAAGTTAAACCAAAACGGAGGGAGTATATCTTAACTCCGAAAACACAAACCCCAACGTTGACTGTAGATTCATGGTATTTGTTTGCTAAAGTAAATGAGGAAGAAAATTGTATTAGCAAATTGCATAGTAAAAAAATTGAGACATTGTACGTCTTTTTTTAGAAATACAACATGCTTATACAGTTTCAGTATCTTACAAACAACATAAACATGGCGGATGATGAGAGGGAATATCAAATTACAGATAAACCACTACAATTAGAGGGCTGATCCAGGATGTCATTCAATTCTTCAACACCACACTTTACACATCTGCGACTCCATCCAGATAGAGAGGTAAATTCACAAATATAATAAAAACAGCTTCTGCAAAGGGTTTCTGTTCTTAAGCTCAAAAGGGGTGTTGATCATTCAAACATTTCACTGTCTCTACCAACAAAAACACAAACAACAATTATAATGTCAAGCAATAACAGAAAGGGCTAGATATCACAATGCAGATCAGTGTATCCTGTGATCAAGATTGATTAAACCACATAATGCACATCTTACATGTATTACTGAGAGTGATAAAGATTTACAGATCTATTTGATTAGACTCTGCGCAATCTTATTTTGAAAAGATAAAGACACTGGTTTAATCCAAAACTGTACACACTATCTTGCCTATCATGCAGATGTGGATGAGTTAAGCTGAACTGCTGAAGTAGAATTTTAAAGAGAATGCTAATTACCACCTTAAACTATCAACCAACAATGTTTGTTAGGAAGATTGCCTCAATCAATCTTCGTCTTCAGCATCGGATTGTCGGTCCTGTATGAGTCTTGGTGAGCCTTCAAAGGTTCCATTTGACCCTCTTTGCCCCAGTTGAGTGAAATCTTTGACTACTTGATTAACTGATAATGGAAAGAAATGAACAGAAAAGCACGAGTGAGGCATAACAAAAAGAAAATAAACACTTGATATATGTATTTCTCAAAAGAACATAGAGACCAAGTTCTCTGAATGCACAATGTTCGATAAAAGTTTGTACACATGTGATAGAAGTGAGTTGCATACCTGATCTAACAATCCTGACCAAAATTGATTTTCCCAACTGGAATTCTCCTTGATGTGTAGTGACATTTATTCTGCAGTTCCAGTAGTCAATCAGACACTTCCATTTGAAACTCTAATCAAATATTTAATTTCAACGAAAAGTCTGAGAATTCAAATCAGTGGCATAAAAATCATAATATCATATTTTACTGCAAGAGATATTTGCCATCCAACAAGAGGAAAAGGGCAGATCAGGCATTCAGCTAACCAGTCCTTATCCCTTGTCCTGACACTGAAGCATTTAGTATACTGTGACAACATTAACTCTAGCAGCTCTATGAGAAATGAATGTTACAAGTAGTGGTCCAAATGGAGTAGCCTGGGAAAGAATCATAAGAAATAATGAGGCTAGTTCTCACCATTTCACAGTATAGAAGATTTGTAATTTGGTCAAGTCTTGCTTGATGCTCCAATAAGAATGGACGTAGATGGCCCACATACAATTGCTTGGCTCCCTGTTAGATAGCACTCAGTTACACTTACAGCAGGTATTTGAATTTCGCCCCTATAATAATTACTACAAATTTCAAGCACTTGTATTGTTTTCATAAAAAAAAAAAAGTTTTCACAATGGCACCAAAACTGAAAACTTCCAGTTACATTTGCCAACTGTTGTTTATGTTCATTCTAACGATTGAAACCTGAGAAAATGTGTGTACGAGGTTGAGTAAAAGCTGAAAGCAATGAACAACAAGAAAACAAGGTAAAACTTACATTTGTGGATGGAAGCTGTAGCCAAACAAGAAATGCAAACTTCACGTGATAGTAAAGCGGAAACCAAATAAAAAAAAAAACAATTCAAACAACTGACCTTGCAAGTCAAACAAGTGTAGAGGTTCTTTAATGAATAATAAGTTGAAATTGGTAATTTTATATTAATGTAAACAAGCAAGCCAATGAACCTTGCATGGTTACTGTAAGCATTGCTAGGCTGTTAAAGAAATGAAACCCAAGAGAATGCTATACTCAGTGAACATAAAAGAATCAAAAGAAGAAGAAAAGAAACAAAAAGCACAAAAAGGAAATTGTTCCAGTAAACCATACCAGGAGAGTAATTTGTCAGCAAAAATTTCCACAACGCTAAAAGATCCATAAACTGCAAAAGAGGGTGGAAAAAAGATTATGTGCAACACTCTAGAACCACTGAGCCAGTAACTAACGCCAACAAAGTTCATTCAACAAAACAATTCAAACAATTGATCCTTCTTCATTCACGCCTCTGCAAGTCTCCACGGTACACAATCACACAGACACTACTACCCCTTTAAATTAAATTACGATGCATATAATTTTACATTTAGATATAAACATTCATCACCAACAGTAGAGATTCATCAGCAATCATCATAATCATTACAAATTCGCGATCATCATCATAAACAATAAAATCATAAAAAAGTAATAATAATGATAATTATTACAAACCGGCCCAGTAAAGCAGCCATCGCCTTTGCAGAATTTGAACTCCGCTCTCAATGGCTTTAAAGGTTGAATACACCGGCAACACAGTCCCAAGCGAACAACTTCGAGAGAGGGGTACAAAAAAGAGGTTTTATTTTCATTTTTAATTTATTTCAATTTATATAAAAATTTACAAATAAACAAACTCACCATGCAGTACGGACAACAATGTTGGAATTAAGCGGAGAAAGGAGCAATCCTAACCCTACCTGCAAGTGTTACGGATAATCACGATCACTAGTTTTCTTTCCTTCGATTGAATATTGATTTTCTCGGAAAACAAACGGAAACTGACGCATTCAAACCTCTGTTGGAAGAGCCATGAAGTCCGGTCGCTGACGAAGCCACAGCGAGAGCTTGACAAAACAAAAGCTAACTGGTGTCGGGCTGTAGTTGGTTATCACGTCAGTCTAACACACTGAGGTCTCCGGTTCGAGTCCGGGCGACGCCAACCGGTTTTCATTTTAGATCCCTCTACACTTTTTTTCTTGCCCTTTTGCCACTTAGAGTATTGAATTACTTTTGGAAGTAGTGTTATTTTATGGTGAAAGACCCCTACTCTCTTTTTTTTTTTACACCATCCCGGGCTAGACGCTCTACTCTCATTTTAAGTGACAAGAAGTCACTTGATTCAATTAACAAAACGAACGGTCCAAGTGTATATTGTAAATTATGTTTGTGTTCAATCAAATAATATTTGAAATTTATAATATAATAGTAAATTGATCTAAAATTTGTGTTCTATATTAAAACAAATAATAAGCATTCTCTACGAAAAGTAGTAACAATTGCAGGATGAAGAGTATAAATTGTAACTCCATTTCATTGATTAATCTAACCAATGAATTTTATTCTTTTTCCTGGTCTCTACTCTTTTGTTAATTTTATTTGTATGGCAATAAAAAATATTTGATAATTACTGTTAGTTAAAATTAAATAGTAGCAAAACAGAAATTCCGCTGTCAAGGTTCGAACCTGGAATTCAACCTTTAGAAATTACCGATGTGCTGCAGCGGGTTTTATGATGGCATCATCCCAATTTAAACATTTAACACAACAACCGGTGGCAATCAAGACTAAACTCGCAATTCTTTTCGATCTAAGGTGCATTATTTGGTATTTGTAAACTGAGAAACAAAATAATAATTTGTAGAAACTGGGAATGGATAAGAAAAATGAACTCAAACAATGCCTTAATTTAGTAACAATGCTTATACTAGCGTCTCAATCAGTATGCATAGACATCTGTGAGAGAGGCAAGATTAGTTATTTAACTGGAGACAAAAAGGAACCTGCTGCAGATGATCCTGCATATGCAATATAGGATGCTGAAAACTCATTGGAGGAAGACGTCAGCTCTAACTATATGTGTTATCATATAGCCAAGAAATTATAGGTTAACACGAACCAGATGCATTCTGATTTTGGAAACTAGTCATTTGCTCATATGGATAGGACTGGATGAAGAAAAAAAAAGGAAAAAGCATCAGCATTGCAATCATAACTTCAAACATATTGATCATAATGTTCAGTGGATGATTAAAACTATTTTAGTTATTTTTGTGTTTGGATGTGTATTTTTGTATACTATTTTTTCTATTGTTATTTGCATTAATAATGTCCATCTAAATGAGAACGTAGCATTTATAAATTTTTAATTGACAGAGCTTAGCTTGATGGTTATTTAATTACAAATTGAATTATAAACATCAAAGATTTACTATTATGTCATGCTAGTAGTTGTAGCATACGCTTGATTATCAGATTTAATTGATATACATTTACCACAAAATATTCATAACAGATATACACAAACATCCAGAAAAGGTATAATAATTATTAGTTAAACTATAAAAATGTTTTGCATCAGGAAAAAAAAAACTATCAACATTTTTTTAACTTTTTTAGTAAAATAAAATTTGGGATGACCTATTTTATTAATCCAAAAAATAAGATAAAAAATATTTGACTGATAAAAACCAAACATTCATGCTTTAACTTTTCTCATGTTCATGAAATTGCACAGAGAGATGAAACTTCTTTCCACTATGTTTACAGTTTGCCCGGTTCACGTCCGCATGTTCGCGTCCAAATAAAATCAATGGAACAAAATGTTGGCTGCAGAATATATCCGGATTGCATCATCTGGGAAAGCACATAGTCAACTCAGACCTTTATCAGTCATTATAGTTCTATTTGATAAAGTAGACTCTGCTTCAAACATTCAGTTATTCTCAGAGATTCAGAAGTAAAGTTTACCGAAAAAGATTTTATGGTTATACCTGCAATTGCAGCCAACTTAAATGCTGAAGGCCCATTGGTATCAGCCTCAACTGCGGCTTTCCCTGCTGCAATGCCAACTGCCACATTTTGCATTAGGTCCAGACCGGAACATAGAGCAGCTATTGTCCCACCAACCAAGCAATCACCTGCCCCAGTAAGTCTTGCAACTGATGCAGGCAACGAAGGAAATTGTACGGCAAAGATATTGGACTGCCCTTCAGCTTTCATAGGCCTAGATAATATAGTTGAAGAGCAGCCTGATGCCACAGTATCATGTAACTGCCCACTAAATCCATATCTTTTAGTCCTCTTTAAATGAATTCTCATAGAGCTTGGTCCTCTAGAGCACAAGAACACTCCATTAACACCAACAGTTAAACCAACTATCCTGACACACTTTTCTAGCAAAACCAAGATTGCTGGTTTTAAAATTTTGAATAAAGACTGCTGAAATAATTTTGCTCTCATTCCTTTCAATTGGACGAAACATATTTCCACTAGATAAAGCGTTTGCCATGCCGATAAGCTCATCTTCATTAGGAGAAGCAAAAGTTACCTGCAAAACTATCAATATCAGTTTTGGAACTAATATAAATGAACAGCAGTAAAATTTTTCACAAACTAGCCTATCTGCCATGGAAAATTAAATATTAATTTGAGCATCAACATGGAAAACAATAAGGGTGGAGGATAAATGCGAAAATTCACTTGACAATGTCAATGAACTTTTGAAATAGGACAAACTCAAAAAATTATATGCACCTTACTGAAACTGCATTTGAGTAAGTTTCAGCAATTAAGCAAGAAGGGAAGTAAATCCTTCAGAAAAATCTGAATCCAGGATGAAGCTCAATATATGAAAATAATATTATTCACAAATCATGGAGTGGTAGAAGATAATTGATTTCTAAACTAACAGTATGGAAGTATCTATTTTTCAAAAGCTTTCCGAACTCTCTTTAATATTAACTGATTATACGACTTGGAGATATAAGAAACTTAGAGCACTCACATGCTTGACAATTGAGCTGATTCTTTTGGATTTTGCAACTGAAACAGGCTCAAACCACACTGGAATGATATTTTCTGCTCCCACTATTAAAAACAAAAGATTCCAAAGTGAAATATGCCAGGTACGATATGCTTATGTAGAAATAACATATCATGATAAGTTGCAAGTACCTTGGCATGAAGCTACTAAAGCAGGAATGCTTAGATTGGCATCAACCATCAATATAGGAGAAGAACAAATTGCATGATTCATTTGCTGAATCCATTCTGGGGTAAGGAATTTTTCCTGGGACAAGAACATGACGTTAACACTTAACAGTTAAGTGCTTAAGGCATCTATTCTGTTAATTAAACTGGTTGGTTTCCATATTGATTCTCTATCAACAAAACAATCAAAAATTAACTTACTACTGCCTCCACACTGGCAACACCAGCTGCAACTTCTCCATCAATATAAAAAATGCTACATATTATTGCAGTCCTGATATCTTGCTGCCTCAGAATGCCTACTCCAGCAAGTTCATGTAAAAAGAGATAGCATCAATTGAAGAACAGAACTAAATTATTACTCGTTTAAATTGTGATATGTTTTCCATCTAAATACTCTAAGATTTTAAAACAAACTCAATAATAATATGAGGCAAGGATGAAAGTGGTATTAATTTGAAACCGGCTTGTTCTAGAGATATTGAATCTATTGATCTAAAGTTTGAATTTTGGAGTTCTAATTGTAAGCATGTGACATCCAAATCAATATTTGAAAATTTATGCCTTCAGCGTCTATTCATCTAAAGCTGACAGCAACATAAAACAAAAAAAAGGGAGATAGAGATTAAAGCCAATAAGAACATACAAGTATCATTGATTATTTAGTTTGTAGCATGCTAGTCTAACCTTCTGCGGGTAAGCCAGAAGAATTGAAGTGTTCCAACAGCAAGTTCCCTGTTAAAGAGCAGAAAAAGAACCTTTTAGCTGTCAGAAGAAGTTGATTTGCCACCAAAAAATATAACAATTACTCAAGAATTATATCTTGAGAAAAGTATAACAATGTGTTATGCAACAGTGAATGCGGATACTTATTAATGTTAATAGCCATAGGGACCCACATCTGATTTCTATAAGCATAAAGGCAGGATATATATTTACATACAATAAAGTTTCTAATCAATTGACCAAAAGAACATCCAAAAGATGTTGAAGAATAATAATTTAAGTACCAGATTCTCATATTTGTAGTTTTATATTAGGCATGAAAATCCATTATGGATAGCATACTTCATTATTTTATGTATGAAGCACAAGAAACTCTACCTTACTATAAGCATAATGGACAATTAGAAATGTCAAAAAGCGTTAAAAGGGAAAAAAAAAAAAGAGAACGTTGAGGATACAAAACCTGCCATGTCCATTCCAATAGCACTAATCATGAAAGGCTTAGCACCAGGCTTCGACATGCACTCGGCAATGTTCCTTCCTACACCTCCGAACACATAGTTAACCTAAATAAAATGAACCCATTACTACAAGGATAACCGAACAAAATCTATACAGTAAAACATTCTCACATTTTGCACAAGCTCCCTCCTTATTTCACTGTTATTGATGGCACACACAGCACCACAGCATGGCATATTTGGTAACAAAACTATAAATTTCATTTTCTGGTTCAGCTTTTCAGCATTTGATTCAATTATTGAAATGTAAAATCTAAATTCTAAACTCTTATTAGATTATTTAAACCACAACTGTTAATTATTCAAACTATAGTAGTAAACAAGTAATCAATAGAAGCAAAGATAGGCACGTACATTTCCAGGAGTCGTGGTTCTAGGAGCAGATTCATTGAAGGAATGACATGAATATCCAACACCATCCCTCCAATGACAAATGGGTTTCCTTTCTTTTCTTCTCCTTTTTCACCTTTCAGTGACACCTAATCAAAACAGAACAAAGCAGCAATAGGTACTTTTTTTATAAGTAAAACAATAGGTACTTACAAAGCAATAAAACATTGGAATGCATATAAAGAAGACGGTGATTAAAAGGCAAATGAAAAAGATAGTGAATAAGAGAAACTAACTGTGTAGAGAACACTATTATTGACATCAAGTTGCAGCGAAAGGTGACGGACTGAGACATGCCAATCTCCTCTCTGCGCTACTCTCCATTTTGGGGTTTTAAGAGAACCGAACAAAACAGAACGTCAAAAAATAGACCCGAACCGAAATAAGAATACAACCGAATCGAACCGATGGTTCTATCCAAAATTTGGCGTTTTCACCGAACCGAAACAAAATTGTTAATTCTCTCTCTCCCTCTCAAGTACACAGCCACAAACACACAAGACATTAATCGCGATTCGCACGGGCTGCAAGCACAGTCACAAAGAGCGGCGGAGAACAGGAGGAGGCGGCGCGAGGATGATGTGGAGACTGGCGCGGCGGTGAGGAAGAGAATGAGAAAAATGAGAGAGGTGGGAGAATCGAGGACTCAATGAGTGAAGGGTGTAGGCGAGGCAGTGACAAGGCGTTGACTGACCAAAGAAAACGAGAGGAGGGAAGTGAGAATCGGGTTGCTAGTGGTTTGGACTATGGGTTGGGAAATTTATGTGTCGCCCAAAAACGAAAAGTCGTATAGAAATACAGAGAGAGATCAATTTCATTTCGGTTGGTTCGATTAGTTTTCAGATTCGGAAGCAGAAACCGAACCGGAAACCCAAATCTTGAAATCGAAACAAAACCGAAAGAAATGCGGTTCAGTTTGGTTATTTCAGTTAACAACGAACTCTGCTAAGCTATTTGCGAGTTATACTGGGCTTGACCCATTTCAGAGAGACTTGAGTGAGAAAGCCCATGAAATCAGTCAGGCCTGGTGACTTGAAATGAGCTCTAATTTAAATTTTTATATTGAACTTATTGCTTCTAAATTCTTAATATTAAACACAATTTTAATAATACTAAACTATAAATTTATTGATGATTTTCATAAATTTAATTATTATGTAAGGGAAAAAATTCAATATGTGCATGCTATTTTGCTGCCAAATTTGAAATATTAAAATATTTTATGATAGTAAAAAGAATGTGGTCGACACTTATCCAAATGTACTTTATTAATCCGTAAACTATAAGCTACTTTTTGACCCCAAAACATATATGGGAGGTTAAATTGCTTTGTAATTTTTCGTGCCTTGGAAATATTACCTTTTTTGTAATTTTTTGTAATTTTAATAGCTCTTTCTTTTCCTCGTTTAATTAGACTTTAAAGTACCCTTTTTATTTTATGTCTCTTCTATGGGAAAAAAAGTACAGATATTTTGATTCTTACGAGTTTTTTTCCTCTTTATAAAGGTTTGTTTTTTTTGACACGTCCCTTTTATACAGTTTAGATTAGATACATAGATAAAGTCTCCATAAAGTAAACATTTTTTGACAAAATTATAAAAAAAAAATTAGATAAATAAATTGAAACATGTAATAGTCGACTTGGTTTATCTCTATTTAACTCCAATTCAAAAAAGATATAACCAAAAGATTGGTTTGGAATTGGTTCGAGTTTGATCATGGGTCAAGCAGGATCAACGTTAGGAGAGGAGTGAATGAGCAAACTTAACCTATTGACCGAGATCGGTCAAACAAATTTTGTTTGTGCACTCTGCCAATCAAGTTCACAGCTTCTATTGTCGAAAAATTGAAAAACTAAAAAATAAGAGTGAAGAGTTAAAGCTCATTAAATCTAAAAGATTTGAGCACAAATCCGGATGACTTAAACCTATAAGAAGTAGATATTCAATCCTTTAAACCTAGGATGTAGCCCTCAATTAAAAAGTGCTTAATTTTAAGGGGTTAAGTTCAATGAACCTTAAAATTAGTTGACTGGTTGATAAAGTGACTAAGCAGATTGTATGTTTAACAAGAGTTATTTATTGGGAGTCTTTAGTTCTCTACAAATACTTTTTCAATTTACTCATTGAGGCGCATTTACTGATTGAAAGAAAGTACTGAAACTCACTCTGTCAAAGGATTTTTAGCAAAAGCCTCGACCTTTCTTCCCTTTATTGTTTTGCAGGATAGTTCGTAAGCTAGACGTAAGGCTTATAACGTATCCCCAACATACAAATT
Organism: Flueggea neowawraea; assembly: GCA_948243855.1. NCBI lineage: Eukaryota > Viridiplantae > Streptophyta > Magnoliopsida > Malpighiales > Phyllanthaceae > Flueggea > Flueggea neowawraea. The sequence goes on from CAODLS011051310.1 coordinate 12,620, forward strand.
CATTATTGCTGTACATATATAGGCAACAACATGAACAAAGACCGATTGGGAATCAAGGGAAAAAAAAAAAGGAAAATAGAAATCTAAGATTCTAGGATATGAGATTCATATGATTGTGAAGGAAAAAAAAGAAAATAACGAGAAAAGGAAGTAGAAGCTAAACGTAAAATCATGAAGTGGATACAAACAAAATAAATTATAAAGCAAATATGAAGAAAACAAAATATGCTCCAACGAAAACAACCTGCGAGTAATAATGAACTCAAATTTGTGATTTTTTATTCTTAAACTCAATCTGTGAAGATTTAGAATTGGAGATAAAGATATAATAAATTGTTTGTTTGGTAAGGGAGTGGAACAAAATGAGAGAAATCAACTAATCTATCTAATCTCTCTGGTACAATTGTATTTTTTTTTATAACTTCTCTGATTTAATTGTTTAATTTGAGATTATAACTCTACTAGATGAAAATTGTACATTTGAAACAGAAAGTTTGAGGATTGGTCATTTGCGATGTCACGACCCGTTCCCGGAACCATGACCGGCGTATGAGGTGAACCGTCTATAGAAATTTGGTCCCTCTCATACAAGCCTCAAACATTTAATATTTTTCCCATTTATTTATTTAAAACATTAGCTGAAAGAAAACATACATATCATATACATATATCAAAATATAATATGTATAAAAATATACATAACGATATGGTTATAACATATCAAAAACGTATACAGTTTCGAGACACAACCTATGTGTCTGAAGCTGTCATCCACTCACCTGGATGTCCAAGCTCTAAAACTCTGAATCAAGCACCGCCGGTGGATGACTGCTGGTGCGGGAAAGCACTGGATGCTGTAACAAATACAACATAACAATATCAATAAAAATGGTACTGTGGTCGTACCTAATTTATGAGTGCAATGCAATGCAAATGCCGTACTCGTAAATAGATACCTTCCAACTATTTAAATACTCATAAATTCCTTAAAAATCCTAAAAAA
>CAODLS011051364.1:0-22458 GCA_948243855.1 Flueggea neowawraea
TCCATACGAACGAACTTCCTTGGATTGGTGGAGTGTACTAGCACTTTTATAATCTCTATTCTAATTCTCACAAATAACTTTCTCTCTTTGTTTGTGACACTCAAAAATTCGGCCAAGCCATTGCCATGAGAAACAAGACTAGGGTGTGCTCCTATTTATATGCATATGGGAAAACCTAAATAGGTGCACTAAGGTTGGCAAAAACCCTTCCTTGTTCAAGAATAATTCGGCCACACCAATTTAGGAGAGAGTGTGTGCCGAATTCCTTCTCAAATTGGTGCCAAAATCCTTTTCCTTGTCACACAAGGATTCGACCCTTCCTTTTTAAGGAAGAGAGGCCGAATTTTCCTTTCCTATTCAAGCAAGAATTCTACCCCTCTTGTTTAGGAGAGAGAGGGTCGAATTTCCTCCTAGTCAAACTAGGGTTTGCCTCTTCTTTTCACACAATAATAAAAACTCCTAAAAAGTAGGAGTGCTAGCTGAATTTACACTAGGGTTTTACTATGTCATTGGGCTTTTGATTATATTGTACACTATCATTAAATAAATCACTCTATTATTAATATCTATGGGCCTAATTTATGTCAGACATAAATAAACCCAAAATAATATTAATAAGTGAATTAAATTAAAAGCACATCACATTAATGGATTATATCTTATTTCATAAATAAGATATAAATTATAAAACCTTGAATTATTAATAATTAATCAAATTAATTATCCTAATAATTCATTTACCAAACGAGAGAACATTTGTAATCCAATCCAATTCGTTTTAGTGTACGACCCAATAGGCCCACTCGAGATTGGCAATGGGTCTCGTCCCAAAAAACTTGGGCCCAAAGTCTGTAAACGGTATCTGGTAATACATTATGACAACCCAAAATCAAGTGGAGTCGGTGATCCGAGTTAACCTTTCACAGTTTGATATTTAGTCATTTTGTCTCACTATATCTATATCAAGTATAAGACATAGTTACATGTCAACCTTATATTGCTTAATGCATTTGTTGGAATACGTTTCTTGATCCCAAGTAGATTGATATACAAATGACATTGATAAACCATTTTTATCAATTCATTTGAGTATGCATACATTACATCAATCCTACTCATCAAGTGGCCTAAAGATATCACTCTTCATAAGAGAAAAAATCCATCATTTGAGTCGACCATTGCAAAATCCTCCTTCCTCAAAGGCCTATCCGCTCGACAAGTATTAACAAATCTATGAATTATAAAGAGTACAACAAATTTCACTGCATCCTCATCACTATCCCATCTCTTGTGTTCAATTTCCTCAAATAATGATGACTTATTCATAACCTTATCATCAGAAAGATACTTCCTCATCAAGTCACCATTCCACTCAAACAACACTGGAGTATCCAAATCACCCACACACTTTAACCCACTAACTATACCAAACTCTTCCAACCCAAATCTTATAGTGCTCCCTCCAACTCTAAAGCAAACTACACCAGCCTCCCTACACTCAACTTATCTCCATAACAAGGAATGAATCACTTTTCCCTGACCCATCACCTCATCCATATCCAACAAAAAGTCAAAAATAAGCACGCCTAAACAACTCCACCTGTCCAGAACTCAAATATCTCTTAAAAATTGTGGTGTATAATGCATATAGTTAAATGTAACCTTCCCAGGGAAATGATGAGATAGAGGCACGCCAAAATTAAAACCCTGACAGGAAAAATGTATAATGAATAACAAATTATACACTATTAAAACTTAATATAACAATTTAACATAACTGAAGACATTTGGAGACCTTCTTAACAAATTAAATTATGCCAAAATTCGCGTCATTTTTCAACACAAAAATTCAAAATCGACACAAACAGTTTTAGAAAACTATACATAGTTGAACACTTTTGGAGACCTTTGCACACCAACATTGTTAGACCAAAATCAACATCATACGTCAAATAGGGTAAAGACGGACGACTTCAATGGAAAAACATCAAATCAATAAAACAAAATTAACAATCAACATAACAAAAAGCAATAAAACTGACCTCATCATATGATTCTTTAATAGCTAACTTAGTCTTCTTCTTCCGCGCCTCATCCTTCTTGGGCACAATATGGCGCTTCGTTTTTTTTCTGAGGATCAACCTTACCGACTGACCACCCTTCCCCTTAAAACAAGAAAAATAAATCAACATATAAAAATGTTAAAAAGAAAAAAAATAATCAATACAAAAAAAATCCTAACCTTCTCAATCAATTCACTCTAAAAAATCTTTAACGTCTTGGACGGTTCATACGGCGAACGAACATAGGGTCTCTTACCCTTGCCATAAACGCCATAGACCTCAACAACCGTTCGTACGGTCTCAAGCGAGTTCGATTTGTCCTCCATTATACGAATAAACTCACTAAACAACCCTTCGTATGGAAAAGAGAAACAAAATGCCATTGATTCCTGAAAAAAAATCATCAAAAAAGTGCAGATTGCAAACCCTAGCTTATCGAGAAAATGGAGAGACAGAGAGAAAAAATTCAAGAAGCACTGAAGAAATCGAGTTGTAAGAGGAAACCAAACTTTAACCACATTATTTATACTTATGGCATTTTTCAACTAAAGTATTATAAAAATGGCACACGAGGGAATGAAACTTCAAAAAGTGGCATTCAACTAATTTTGAAACTTCAAGTATTTTTATCAAAATTTGAATTTTTTCGAGATATGTGACATAATTAATTCAATTGTTTTATATGTGGGCCTCATTTGCCTCCTCGTAAAGTGTTTTGGTTTTTTTAAAAAAAATGGAGTATTTTTAGATAACCTTTTTGAAATATGTTATTTTAGTAATAATTTTTATGTTGGATATGTTTATGATATTTTTTTTTCCAATTCTAGTGTTATTTGCGTGCAACTCTCAAGATTAATTTCAGGTCTCATTGGCAAAAGAAATTAAAAAAAAAAAAAGAGAATTAGACATTTATAACAAAATAAAAAGGTCATTTTTAAAAATATCACCTCATCAAACCATTTATCAAGACTGGTACCAAAGTTGTAACTAATATCAAACATACCATTTTATAGAATGCGCAAGCAATTGAGACATTATAGGAATAAATTAATTGAGTTTTCGCAAAAACTTCATACCATATGGAGAGAGAAGAATTTTTCAAATGGTGTACAAAATATGGACAATTGTGGACAGACAATCAAACATGTACAAAACGTTCACAAAAGTGGACAACACAAAAACTGCTATTTTAAATGAAAATTTCGAAAAACAATTCAATCTTTTACTAAATTACATTTTGTTTTTATTCTGTGAAGCATACAAAGCTATATATTGGTGGACTAAAGTCTACACAATATACAAAAATGTATAAATAAGTGTACATAATATTTACAAATTTATTTTATTAAGTGTATACAGATGTATATTATAGTAATCAAGTGTGAAAAACGTTTTCAATTTTTTTAAAACTAATATAATGGTTAATTTGATTTTATTCAACTATTATATTTAAAGTTATAACTTTAGGGATTGGTCTTACAATTTTCAAAAATTTTAAGGTCTTCAAATAACATCCTTTTTTTACAAAAATGATAGATCAGGTTGCAACTGGGGTTTTAAAACCCTACCTGAACCCCTTGCCTTCAGCATCTTCGAGCAAACTTTGGTGGTGTTAGATTTGGTGATCTCGTCAGAATGCGTCGACGACAACTTCTTCAGGAACACAAAGTCCACCAATGCCTCTCGACGATGATAACGCCTCCAGAATCTTCCAGATCTCATCAAGATGTACGCAATTATAGATCTTCACAATGATGCACAGTAGAGAGAGAAATTGACAATGATGCATAGAAGAGAAGGAAACCCACAGCGGTGTCGACAACGGACTTGAGGATTGTTGCTACTTGAATGTCGAGAGAAGAAGACGAGAGAGATACCCATCACGGGGAGATGAGAGCGAGAGCGAGCAAGAGAGAGAGAGAGAGACACAAGATGTTTTGTTATATTTGAAAATAAAGTGGTATTTCCAAAAATAATTTGGCATCTGTGCCATTCTCAAAATTAATTTAGTAGTGTGGTAAGAGTTTAGAAAATAAAATTAGAATGGAGCTCTTTGTCAAATTGTGGAGTTTAATTGTGGCATCCTGTATAATTTACTCAGGCCCCTTAAATGGTTTCAGAAAAAGACATTTTTCCTGGCTTCGCTTTACATTTTTCGCATCGGAGGCTTTAAGAAAGAGAGCCGAGTCGCGAAAGTTGTCATTCCAATGAGCTCTGTAGCCATAACCATGACTACCGCCAGCTCTTCGGTACCTTTCAAATCCGGCTCAAGTAGCCATCACCCAATCCGCTGTCCCAAAATTGCTCATTACAATCAGAAACGGCCTCTGATCGTTGCCAATTCACACTCAATCCGAACTCACTGTCAAAAACTGGTGGACCAATTCAAACCAGAAATTCCCATAGAAAAAGCTCTTACGCCGCCTAGCTCATGGTATACCGATCCTTCCTTTTTCGATCTTGAGCTCCGTCGCGTCTTCTACAGAGGCTGGCAAGCCGTCGGTTGATTCTTTTTTGTTCTTTGTCTTTTTACGTATCTTGTTTTGCTCCTCTCTATCATAAATTTTAGTTTGACGTTTAAAATTGGCTATTGCAGGGTATACAGGACAAGTACATAATCCTGGTGACTATTTCACCGGAAGGTATGGCACATTTTTCACGAATCTCTTTGGTGGTTAGCTTTTGAAAACTCATTTTTCCTGTTTTATTGCTGTTTATTGATTCTGCCATTATTGGGACTCTGCGGCAGATTAGGAAATGTTGAGTTTCTTGTGTGTCGAGATGGTAATGGTGGTTTGCGTGCTTTTCACAATGTGTGTCGACATCATGCTTCTCTTCTGGCGTCTGGCAGCGGAAAAAAGCCTTGCTTTGTATGCCCTTACCATGTATGTTTTAAAGAACTATTTTTTCTTGGAACCTTTGCAACTTGATTGGATATGTTTGTTTTACAATTTTTGCTCTTATTTCATTTGCATCTGGCTTTCAGGACTTTGTACAACAGAAGTATTATCATAAATTATGTTGAACCGGCTCATAGTTGTGATGAAAGCAATTGTTAAAATTTTACAATTTGTTCAGCGACTGTTTCTGCAATAACAAAAACTTTCATCAAGCTCTTTTCATCTATCAAAAGACTTTCATGGAGCCTTGCTTGTTGACTATGGCGATCTTTGTGTTTGTCAAACCTTATTTCTAATGCAATCTTTTTGTAGGGATGGACGTATGGATTAGATGGTGCTCTTCTTAAAGCAACAAGAGTGATGGGGATGCAAAATTTCGATGCAAATGTATGTGAAACAATAGATTGCTGATTAATCTGAATTTTTGTTTCTGTTCAGTAACAGAATTTGTAAGACTGATAGATGATTTAGTTGCTTTCTCTCGTTCTGGAGCAAAGGAATTCGGGCTCATACCGCTGCATGTAGCAATTAGGCAGCCTTTTGTCCTTCTCAATTTGGACAAACACTTACATCACCAAGAAGTTGATTACGAAAAAGTGGAAAATGAATGGCTTGGTAGCTGCTCAGAAATCCTGAAATCCGGTGGAGTTGATTCTTCTCTCAGTTACGTTTGCAGGCGAATCTACAATGTTGAGTGTAATTGGAAGGTACACATCTCTACTTTTTTTCATCCAAATAATTTCAATCTCCAAGGTTTTCAAAGTAATATTAAGTCATAATTTAAAGGTTTACATCAATGTTTTTGGCTTTTAATACTAATATACCTATTTTATACATGAGATCCCTTTTGTGCACTGGCAATGCTTTGTTTTGCAGTCTCTTATTTTATGATAGAATCATCAGCATCATCCTTTGCATACAAAATGATGCTAGAGGCAGCAGGATTAATTTCAAGCATCCTATGTTTTGTGACAATTAGTAGCGCCAGGTGCCTAATTCTTTTAGATCAACTATTGCTTTATTCTCTTTAATCTATTTGTTTATGTACAGGTTTTTTGTGACAATTACCTAGATGGTGGCTACCATGTGCCTTATGCTCACAAGGATCTTGCCTCTGGTCTAAAACTTAATTCTTACACTACCACAGTAAGCATTTTGGTTCTTCCTTCATTTTCTCATATTCTGTGTATGCGCTTTAGTTGTCTTGGTGGAAAAAATTATGATCTTATTTCTGACCATGATGTCTAGTTGGTTGTCACTGTGTGAATTAGATACATGAGAAGGTTAGCATCCAAAGTTGTGAAGGCTCCTCTGCGGAAAATGAAGATAATATTGATAGGCTTGGATCAAAAGCTTTATATGCTTTTGTTTATCCTAATTTCATGATTAATAGGTACTAATGCCACTCATGACAATGGTTTGCCTACTCTTATAGTTCCATTATTTCTTAAATATTTCATTTGTCTTATAGATATGGACCATGGATGGATACCAATTTGGTACTCCCGCTGGGACCCAGCGAATGCGAAGTGATATTTGACTACTTTATCGAATCTTATCTCAAGGTATTTTTTATTTTTGCGTACATATGCTATCATGCAGACATAGTATTTCTTATTCTGAAGATTCCATAAATTAATAGTCCAGTTTTATCTTTCTTTTTCCTTAATTAATATATGTTCAAGTTTGCTTATGAAGGAAAAAAAATACAGGCATCCCCCTTTCATTTGCCAAAAACTCTAGGGATTGACTGATCACTAGTTCTTATCTCCAAGCTAAATTATGTCAGATTCTTTTGCCGTACTTCCCCTTTTCTTTTATGCCTAGATATGAATTATAATATTCTCAGATATTTGATGAAAGCTTTTCGGCTTAGTCAATGAGAATCCAGATTGGTGCATGGGATTTTCCAATACATCTCTGGTTTGGAGCTTGAGTTGTAGTTTGTTTCTCTTTTAGATTTGGGATTATGGGTTTTCTATGGCCAAAGTAAAAGTGACGAAGAAGATGAGGCTTGAGAGGTGGAGGTAAGTAAAAGTGGGACTTGGAGGATTGAGAGTTGAGAGAAAGTCAGCTTGAGATTGGGATTTCGGAGTGAGAGAGAACGACCGAGCCTATTGAAATAGCCGAACTCAACTGAACCGCATGATTTGAAATGGTTTGCTTTTGGTCAGTTGGATCAAATTCTGGACACTCCGATTCTTCACCCTCATCCTTCATTTGAGAAGAGATTGAACATTAATAGATATTAATGCTTTTGAACTTCGATAGAATTAAGCTTCATACATTGGTGGATTTCACAACCATCTAATTAATTTGTTCTCTTATTTTATATATATATATAAAGTTGTGTTGTGGTTCAATCTAATGAAAGCTAGTCTTCACAATTTGGGTTAGGATGACAGCGCCTTCATCGAAACAAGTCTGGCACACAGTGAAGCAGTGCAGGTATAAGCCACTTTAGGTTTATTAATCTGGTGGTGTAGGCAAATTACTGCATCTCAAATAGTTCCATGTGTAATTGTACAGATGGAGGACATAATTCTTTGTGAAGGCGTTCAGAGAGGCCTGAATTCCCCAGCATATAATTGTGGTAGATATGCTCCCACAGTAGAGAATGCCATGCATCATTTTCACAGATTGCTTCATTACGATCTTAAGGAATGATTCGCTAAGTGAAATATGCTCAAATAGTGAATAAATCAGCGATTTTTGACTTGGGATAAACATCACCTACTGCATCAAGGTAAAGAAGTTGAAGTCAATCTCATAAAGAAGCCAACAAATGTGCTCATTGGCTTGCATGAAATGGGTTGCAACAGTCTTAGTGTTTTCATGAATTTAATACTTCTCTTTTAAGGATTGATGTATTTGGATATTATGAGTTTTCATACCCATGAATTAATAAAGAGGAAATTAGACAGTATACACTGTTTAAAAAACTACTTTCATGAGTCTGGAAGAACCAGTTGCTTCGGATTAGTCACTCAAAATAGGGATAAAGGCCACTTTAGTACTTTGGCTTTGTTGAAAATATTTATTAATTTTTTAATTAAATAATTGAGAATATAATATATATCTTTATTGATTAATATAAAAAAATAAGATATTCCTTATTAGTTAATACTACTATTAATGTTTTTAAGAAGTAATATAATTTGAACAAAACACACTTCAATTAAATCGTTAACATATATTTTTTATTTAAATAATAGACAGCTTAAATAAGAGATTAATCAATAAATTTCGAAAGTAAGAAATATTTGATTGTTAAAAACGAGTACATTTTAATTAAATAATTAATAAATATTATAAATAATTCAGTTCTTAAAAGATTGGTTCAAATGTGTTGGTTAAAAATAATTACATTTTAATATTGTGCAAATCATATTAATAATTATAGAAATGGCTTAGTGGTAGGTTCTTTTCTTGTTCACAAGATGTAGATTCAAACCTCATCTTGTGCATTTTTTTCAGTGGCTTAGTTGACGTAGCATATATACACGTCGATTATGCTTCACAGGCCCAAAATTATCCCAGTAGTAATGATATTCAGTGGCTTATAAATTAGGTGTGATGTTGAGCTATTTATTACATGACCTCGAATCAAGTGCTACGTTTTGATGCAGAGGCAGTTAATAAGGTTTTGAAGCAAAATTGGTTTGTTATTAGTGGCGGAACTAAAATAAAATACTTGTAGGGGACAAAATGGATAATAAATAATATAATTATTATAATAAATAAAAAATACGTAATACACTCACAAATAATATATTTTAAATAATAAAGCAATATCAACAAAATAATACAACGAATTTAAAAAATACAAATAAAATTAAAATCATTAATATCGTAGCAAAATAAACGACCACAAACAATATATATATACACCTACTTTTGTGGAGCAGATTTTTTTAATATATATACTCAGATATTTGTATTCGTTTAAGAACATCATCAATTATGTCTAATGATAAAGTATCATCAATTATGTATAATGATAAAATAAATTGTCCAAGAATATTCATATAATATTGAATGAATATTTGTTAAGAAACATAAATATGAGTGTACATATAATACTGAAATTATGTACAATTTCAAAGAACAATTTTTTATTTTCAAAGATAGTCAAATGGTATTAAGCGGATATTGTCAGCTAAATAAATACTAGCGTGTAACAATTAATAAATAAAATAGTATTATTATTAGTGGTATATTACTTATACACTCTCACAAATAATAATACTATTTTAATTTGTTGTATTATTTTATTAAGAAAAAATGTTTTGAAGATGCAATAAATTCTGCTTAAAATGGAAACTATTTTTTTTATTTGAATTGTACTAAATATTAAATTGAAACTATTTAAATTCTGTATTGATAACTTTATTAATTGTTTGGTTTAAATTTTTTGTATTTATTTGAATATAATAAATTAATGGTAGAAGAAATATTACCTTTTCTTTCAACAAGTCTTTTGCAAAATTTACCACCTTTATCTTGCTTACACTTTTTCTAAAACATTTTGAATCGAATCAACACGATATTCATACACATAGAAATATATATGTTTTCCTTTTTTTCGGATTTTAGGGACATCAATTCTGCCCTTTTAGGAAATACAAACGTGCCAGGGAATTTTATTTTCCAAACTAATAGATATTTTTGTATCGTGGGAATCTAACTGTAATATCCAGTATTTTTGGGATTTATTTTCATTATTTTCTAATTACTTTAGAAAATAATTTTAAGTTGAAAATTTAAATTTTACGTTTTAAATTTTAATTGAATGATTAATGAAATTTTGGAAGTGATTAAGTTGATTAATTAAGTTAAAATTGGTTAAAAATTGAAATAAAAATCGGAATAAATAGATGGGTGAGTGACTGGTCATTTTGTTTGGGCAGCAAGTGACATGTCGTTTGAATGTTTGAGCCTGTCTTCCGCGTGAGGAGATTGTAGTTCATCCGTGTGAGTTAATTAAAACGGCAGGTCGTACTCGTTGCTCTCTGTTGTCCATTTTAGTGGCCTGTCGTTCGAATGACTGCTGGGCAGAAATCAGCAGACAAAAAACGCCGTTTCTTGCCTCTTGCTTTCAAATTTCCACCGCCCAACTCTGTCATTTTTTCTCATTTTGAACCGAGTTGCACCGCCATCTTCTGCCACTTTTTGCTGCTACTTAAGCATGCTCCACCGCCCATCTCAGTTTTCTCTCCCTCCTCATTTTCTTTCACTCTCTCTCCTCATTATCTTCAGTTCTCTCTCTCTCAATCTCCGTGGTTTTCTTCGAGTGAGGTAAGGAAACCAAGCCATTTTCTTATTTCATTTCTCTGTTACTATGTCATTTAATTTCTTTCATTTTCTGTTTTGATTCATGATTTTTGGGGGAGATTGAGCTTCGGTTGGAAGTATTTCTGGTCAATGGTTTGAGTTGTTTTGTTGGATTTTTAATATATTTGATTGGCCAAACCAGAATTAAAGTTGAAGATAATGGTCTGGGTTGAATCCTTCAAGTTGATTGTTGAATTCGCGAGTTTGTTGGACTGTTAATAATGATTGATGATGGATTCATGTTGGTTTTAAGTTAGTTGAATAGATTGAGTGATGATTTTGGTGATTTGAAGTGGAAAGTGTTGATAAGGATTGAGTGGAAGAACTTTTATGAATTCTGGAATTGTTGGAAGGAGTTCGATTCTGGAAAAAATTAAGAACCAAAAGGAGGCTTCTGATTGGTTTAAAAATTGGACTAAAATGGATATTTGGCAAGTGGGCCAAAGTGCAAATTCGGGAAAGTTGGTCCAACTTTGGGATTTTGAGAAATTAAATTTTATTTTGGAAATTTGAGGACTTAATTATAAATTTAAAATACTTGGAGGACTAAATTATAAATTTTGAAAAGTTTGGAGATTAATTTATAATTTTTTGAGATTTAAGGACTAAATGGTAATTTTATAGGTGTCGGGATCAAACTGTAATTTTACGATATATTTGATTTTCAAGGCGAAAACGTTGGATCTTTGACCGAAATAGGTTTCTGAGGGTTTGAGTCTACATCTGCATACTATGGATTCAGTATTGTCATAGTACCACAGTTTAACAATTATCTTGTAATAATTGTTTCGGCTTTTTATCCTAGTCAGCGAGATTAGCCGACCCCGGTGGTATGAGATTGAGCCATTCAGCTTGGATTACCAAGTGAGTGAAATGGTATCTTCAAACACATAGATTGTGTCTCTAAAACTTATATTTTTTTCGCCGTGTCAGAACCTCTACATGAAATTTAGAAATTTCTAAAGGATCGGTAAATCCTAAAATTTGACTGATGTGAAAACTTTGTTGTATAAATTAAATTTTTGTCTAAAAATTTTGATGGTTTTTAAAAATAAATATTATATTTTAATATTTATTTTAAGTTCGGTAACAAACATTCTGTTATGGATTTCGATGTATATGTTGTGGAAATTGTTTTCGGGATTTAAGAACATCTTTCGAGGCAAATGATTTGTTCTGAAATAAATATATTTTCTACGCTAAATATTATGTTCTCAAGTAAATAAAAAAGGATTTTCTGTACTGAGCATTCTGTCTGAAGGTGATTGTATTATGGTATAAATACTCTGTTCAACAATTTGAATATTTTTTTAAATAAATATTTGCACATGTTTTTGGTAAATACTTCGATATGAGACATTCACGTTACGGGGGTAAACGTAACATTTGGTGTACCATAGTGAGAACTCAGTTACCAGAGTAGTGGTAACACTCAGCTATCAGGATAGATGGTAGCATGCAGCTACAGGGTAAGTGGTAACCAGTGTGTAGCGCACCACACGTGACTATTCTCTGGTGGCGGAGTCCATGTATGATCCAGATTTTGATACTAGTCCCATATCAGATCTTTTTGGCACGAGATATGTTAGTGGATACCAACTTCAGTGAGTCTGTGTTATTGCTCATTTTTTTGCGGTATATTGTTCTGTGAGCCTGGCGAGGCATATCTAGCTGGAGCACGGGGACTACAATGCTCGCAGATGTGTCGAGATCAGTATCTTCTCAGTTACAATCTTCAGACCCTTAGGGTGGATAGAGAGTACTATTTAGAGCCCCTAAGGTTGTCAACTGTTAGCCCTTTTGAGTCGGATATTTTTTGGACTATTAAGGTTGCTAAATTATTCTGATCTGATCTAGCCAGCACAGTTCTAATATAGTACAGGCATATGATCAGTGATCATCAGCTCTACGTATCATTTGACATGATATTTGAAATGCATGATTTTTGACTCTGAAAACGATTCAGGAATTTTGACTCTGAAAATATTAAGTAATTCTCTCTAAAAACATTTTGGTATTTCTTACTGGAAATGATTTGGGAATTTCCGTAAAATTATTTTAACATTTATTTTCTGTAAATGTTTTTGAGGAAATATTTTGAAAGAAAATATTCGACTATTTTATATTTTGAAACTAAGTATTTGTTGAGTCAAGTGTTTGCAAATCTGTCTGACTGTTGTCTTCCTTGATTGTGAATGATTTTGAAACTGATTTTGAAGCTGTGATACTATATCTACTGATATATACCCCTATACTTGCATGTGAAGTTTTCTAAACGTTTTCAAATTGTCTTTGTGAGACACGTATGCTGCAATCTGGAGTGTTGTTTCATCACTAAGGATTCTTACCCCTTTCTTTTATGTCTATTCTCTTTACTCCTATTTTTCAGGTGATTTTGGTTGATCATGGATTATTGGCATTCAACATTTGGTGAGGCACTCAAGAGATTTAGTCAGTGCCCTTTTGTTCGGGCTTAGTATGTATTTTATTAGTTGCTCCATACCGAGTAGTGAGTTATGATTTTGTATCTGTTATAAAATGTTTAATGATTTTACTTAAATTACTTATTAGTATTTTGATATTATAAACGTGTTTTAATTATATTCGGGAATATTATTTTCGGAAAACATATCCCTGTTAAATGTTTTAAATTTGACTAATAAGCCGGTTATTAATAATTGGATAGATGTTTCTGTTCTCCAAGACTTATGAGGGATGGGCCAGACTTGCATAGACGGTTCGCCTCGTACGCCGGTCATAGTCCGAAAATAGGTCGTGACACTAACCTTTAATCAGACAATTGGAACAAGGAAAAGGACTAAACTTGTTGTAGAATAGGTCTTGCTCCTTGATAAACAATTCCAAAACACAGTAACGAGGAGAGCTTTTATTAAAAATGATGATTTCAGTATAAGAGAGATTGAAAAAAAAAAACGAACAAGAACGGAGAACTAAGGGAGAACAAAATGCTAAGGATATACACCGAAGTGTAATCTAATGTAAAGAAAAAGGGTATTTGCTTTGATGTGTCTTGTTTCTTTTATAAGCATCCTCTTCTACACGTGACATAAACTCGTGTTTCACATGTTTCTATTGATGGCTGTTGCGGGTGAGTTGTATTGCTCGTCTAGGACTCCTTGGAGATAACTAAGAAAAACTTCATAGTTTCCAAGTGGCCTTTCACCAAAATATCTTCAATTAGAGCATCATTATCAGGGCCAATGGATTCATTGGTCCCCAATGTGGGGGGACCAATAAAAATAGTTAATGTACGGTGGATTGTACTACATAAAGTTGTAAAAATCAAACCAGAATCGGCAAATCGGACCGGTCAAAATTAAAACCGAACTGAAACCGGAACCGACCGACCAAAACCGACGGTTTACGGTTTAGGTTCCGGTTTCTCTTTTTAAAAACCGTCGAATCACAGGTTTAACCGGCGGTTCACTGAACCGTTGGAACCGGCGGTTCCAACGGTTATTTTCTTTTTTTTTTTGTTTTTTTTTTTCAACTCTATAAATACTCCACCTCATTTTTATAAATTTTACACTATTTTTTATCTCTCAATCTCTTCTACACTCTCTCAAAATTTATTTTTCTATAAATTATTATTATTAATTACTAATAGAATAGTTAATTTATTTAAAAATTATTAAAAAAATCTTTGGAATAAAATGTATTATTGGTATTATAGTTAATTATTGAATATAACAAAATTTACAAACCAATTGACGGGATAAAATAACAGATTAAAAATATTTTTTTTTAAAAAAAAACATGAAACCGAATCGGAACCGAACCAAAACCGATTTAAACCGACCAAAACCCAAACCAGAACCGGACCAAATCGTGAAAACCACGGTTCGATTTTGGTTCCTATATTTGACAAACCGGAACCGCCGGTTCCGAACCGGCAACAACTCTAGTCCCATGTTGTAATAATATGTGGAGATTTCATGTTATAAAGTAAGCTTTGATTTGTCACTGTCAACCAGCAAAGTTGGACCGCTTTTTTTCTCTTTTTTTTAATCACATAATTACATTAAAATAAAATACATAAATTAATTTTTAACCCCAATTCAAATAGATTTTAAAAAATAAAAACACGCATTAAATATTAAACTTAAAAAATCTTTAATGGTTTCAAAAGTTTTGGTCTTCAAATATTTTTATTTGATATTTTTTAAAATAAATATAAATATATTTTTATTTATCAAAATTAAAATTTTATTTATTTTTTTATTAAATTCAGTATTTTATTTTATATGTTTGATATAATTAAATTTCTTTTTTTTTTTCAAACCAAATAAAGAAAAATTGTACGGTTTAGTAAATTTCCGATCTAGTGTCATGCAATGGTGATCTTTGTGATGTTGGGGAACAGAAGATTTGAGGCGAAATTGGGCCACGAACGACAGAGCAGCTTCACATGTGACGACTGTTATTTTGGACCTCGATGTGTCTCTCTGTTCTTGTGGCTCATATACGGGCCCAACGTCAGTAATTTTTTAAAGTTTTTAAATGACTTAGAAAAAGCCTCTTCTTTTTCGCAAGCTAATTTAATTTCATGATATAAAAATTGTTGAATATAAGTTCCCATTAGAAGAAGCTTATACAAAATCAATTAGCAAACTGATTTGTAAATTGCAAATATTAAAAAAAATTAGAATACAGATTTATATTTATTTAGATTATCTTGTTTTGTGGATTGCACTTGGTATATGGTATTTTTTTTAAAAGATGAGGGATCTTTCTACACTTTTATTATTTAAAAATTTGTTATTTGTTATCTGTCATTCGTCAAATCTTAATTTTTCAGACAAGCTAAATACAGGGCTACAAACTAAAAGGGTGATGCTGCTCCAAAAAAATCTTAACACTTACCCCGGATGCATGCATTAATAGATGTGAAAACACCACATATTTTATTGGTTGAAATGAATATGTGTAAATTGTGTTATTGGTCATGCAAGAAGAGTGATACCACTTCTGGAACAAAAGGAGTGGAGTGATGTACATAATTATTGGGTGACACTTGAAGTGTTGATCGAGTTGACAGCTCGACCTTTTTAAGATGTCTCATTTGGTATGATCTCCAATTCGAGTCCCAAGAAAGTCACATTCTTGTGTAAGGGACATACCTTTGCTCCCCCAGTGCGAATTAATTTGGCGACTATGGTTTAAAGGCGCCTTATCCCAACCGGGAAACTGCGTGGTGCCGTGAAAACGAGTGAACCAAAAACAATTATTGGGTGAGCTAAGCTTCAGCACGCAGTGTGGCAGTAGGCTGTAACAGAGCAGTGAATGGATTGGTCCCCCACCGACCTGAAGCCCTGCGACTCAACCCGACACGATTCTCCTTGGATAAACTATATATGGTCCATTAGAAAATAAAAATATTTTACTCCGTTAAAAAAATATTTTGTATTTATTTCTTTTTTTTCCAATATTTTGTATTTATTTCGTAAGGAGTAAAATATCTTTCCTTAGACCTCCATATGATTTTTTTTTTCAATTTAGTCCTTTATAGTTTATTTAAAATTTTTTAAATATTTATTTAAGGTTTATATTTTTTATTTAAATTTTTTAAGGTTTATATTTTTATTTAAAGTTTATTTAAGATTTTTTTATTTAGTTTTAAATTTTAAACTAAAAATAAACCCCATTTATGCTTTAAGGTTTATATTTTCTATTTAAGGTTTATTTTGAATGTTAGTTGAAAGGTTTTTAAAAGGTTTATTTAATATTTTTAAAAGATTTATTTAAGGTTTATTTTTTATATTTAAGGTTTATATGTACTATTTAATTTTTTTTTTCTGATTTCAGTATGTAAAAACTGATTTCCATTGGGAAAAAGAAAAACATTCATATGGAAAAGAAAAAGATAAAAGTATAATTTTGTTTGAGTATAAACATGAATATAACTATTGTGGATGAAAGTTTAATGAAGATAGAGTTTGATGAAAAATTGATGTGGTATGAGGTGGTTCCAAATTGTTGTGAACTGAAATCTCTCTCTCTCGCGTCAACTTTCGTGGAGGAAATGGTGAAGATCACATCAGAGGTGGAAATCACAAGGAAGAGAGACAACATGGTGGAGGAGAACGACACAGTGAAGAAATGAGGCAGGGATGGCGAAAAAGAAGGAAGAGAGAGAGAGTGTAGTACCCCGCCAGTTCCAACTAGGTTTTCTGTAGCAATCCGTTTGATTCTGAGTTGATCTTTGAATGTTCGAGATGATGAGTAGGTGTTTGAGATGATGATTGGATGTTCGATGATGTTTTGGAGTGATTTAATACCTTTAATCTCGGTGGTGTTTGATTGGATTAAATGGAAGAAGTGGAAGAAATCGAATTGTGAGGAATTAACCCTTGGTAGTCGACCCACGATTTTGGGCAGTCGACTAGTGTTGAACCTGTCTCGGTAGTCGACTAATGACCTGCTGCTCTTTAAAAGACCCCACCCGACCCTCTTTCAGCCTCACTCCTTTCTTCCACTGTCTCACTCCATATCCATCCCATTTTCTCTCCCATTGCCTTCCCATTACTCCTAAACATATTTGGAGGTAAGATTACTCTTCTAATCACTTATTTTCTTCAATTTTCTGCTTTAATTTCATATTTGGGTTTTTGTCCGAATTTGATTTAGGTTCGGATTTTGATGAATTATGTTGGAATGTGAGTTGATTTATATTAGATTTTGCAGATTAAGGTTAGATATACATAGATTAAGATTGGGTTTTGAAGATTTGATGAGTTTTTGTTGTGGGTTAGGGTTTGGCTGAATTTGTGTAAATTTGTGTTGATTTTGAGTTTGTTTGGTGAAATGGATTGTAGATTCATGTATCTGAGGTTGATTTGAGGCAATGTAGGTGAATGTGAACGATTTTTTTCTGTTGAATTAAGAGTATGTTGTTTTTGAATAATTTTTTGACGCAAAGACTAGATTTGATATTTTGAGTGTTTGAGGTCAAATTTGAAATTTGGAAGACTTTGGGGATTGTTCTTTAATTTCTATAATTTTCTATTACTTTGGGGACTAAAGTGTAATTTTGCAAATGAGATGTTCGATTTTCAAGGCAAGAGTATTATATCTTCAATCGAAATAGGATCATCAATGTTGTCTAATGTTTAGTTTTTTTTTTTGCATTTGCATTTTTTATATTGCCACAGTTACTGCATTTGATCCTATTGGAATAAATTTCTGTTTTCAACTCTGCTTGACATCCAAGGCAACCAACCAATCATCGGTGGTCCGTGATTGTATTATTAGCTCAACGTCCAGGTGAGTAGGATGTCATCTATAGACACATGAACTGTGTCTTCTAAAATTATATATATGTTTTTGTTGTACTCCGATGTTTGCATGTAATTCAAATTAATTAAAGAATTGAAAATCCTAAAAATCTGATGTGTGTGATACTTATGTGATTAGAAAATCATGTTTAAAATCTGTTATATTTTCTTTAACTAAATAAATCTGTTTTATGAAAAATTAATACGATTTTTGTAATAAACATTTTGCTCAATAATTAAATGTATTATCTGCAATAAATATTCCGTTCTAAATTATATACAAATATATATATATATATATTGTGACTATCGTCTGTTCTACGTGTTTGTCTTCTTTAAAGTTATTTAAAATGTGTTCGATATATGTTTCTGACATGTGACACCTAGCTACGAGGTAACGTAAAATTTTGTATATCAATGCCCTATTAAATTGTCTAAGTGGCTATATCCTACCTAAGTGACTATATTTTGCCTAAGTGGCTATTACTGGCCCGAATGGCCATATTATGCCCAGACGACTGTTATTTACCTAAGTGGATATATTTTGTGTCTAAGTGACTATATTTTGTGCCTTAATGGATAATATGGATTTCTTATGAATCCGATTGTCTGATTTTGGTCCCTTTAGTATTACTACTATTCTTAGTAAATATTTTTGAAAATAAATGTTATGTTTAAATGTGTGTTGCATGCTATCTCTGCAAAATGTTTTGGAAAAAAGGTTTTTTGAACTAATATTAGTATGTATTAGTGTATATATGTATATGGTATAAATATATAGGTGCATGTGGTATTTTTAGAAAATATTTTCAAAAGGTTTATGTAATGTCTTGGAGGCACTCTAGAGTATTTTTCCTCATTGAGTTTTACTCATCCCCCTTTAACATTTCAGGTTTTTTTGATAACGATCATCCGTTCTTCATGCTCAGTGAAACGTCCTTGTCAGCAGTATGTGTCCTATTGTTCGAGCCCTAGTATTCTGTTATGTTAGAAGCTCTACATCGGGTAGTGGGTTATGGTTATGCATTTGATAATATTATGGTTCAACATATTTTACTTATAATTATTTAATTCATATTTTATATTATAATTATGTCTTTTTAGTAAGGAATATTACCTTTAAACTTTATAATTGTTAAATGATTTTAATATGATTAATAAGCAGGTTAATAAAATGAATTTGGGGTGTAAGTTCTGTTCTCCGAGACTTGTGCGAGATGGGTTGGACTTTTAGTTCAATTTGTTTCGTACGCCGGTTATGATCTGATCTCGAGTCGTGACAGAGAAAGAAGGATAGATGAGAGGGGGACATAGATGAGAGAGAGTGAGAGAAAGTGATATTCGGACGAGATTTTCCATTTTATCCGAAATCATAGTGACAGTTTTAAAATAAAGATCGTGGTTATGTTACTCCAGATGTTGGGAAACTTTATTGGGTTATTTCTAATATTTTGGAACTTCTTGTTCATATGTAAGAACCTATTTTTTATTTACGATTAGTAATTGAGTTGTGCGATCCAGTCATAGTTATGGTGGAGCCTGGTCAATGATTAGTTACTATGGTGATTTGACTATTTTGCCTTAAGACAATGACAAAAGCAAAAATTAATCATAGCAGACCCCAGACCCCATCCTTCTCTACTGTTCTGATAAGAGTTATCGTCGTCATTATCATATTGAGGCGTAAATATTTCCTGTTTTCAATTCCCAAATCAATAAAATTCATCACGTTATTTCCTCTCTTCTCTTATGTGCATCGCCATCGAACCAAAAAGTCGCACTTGTTTTGTCGATGACTCAACATATCTACTTTTTGTTTCGAGAATAGATGGTTTGTATCCATTTTTGACAATGCTTTAAAGAAGCTAATGCTTTATTCTTCTGTATAATCTCTTTAATTTATTATCTTGGTTAATAATACTATTATGAAAGCACATAATGTGATTTTTTTTTGGAATACATCAATTAGTCATCGACGTAATGTTCTATTAAACTTAAAAAACAAAATACTAATACGATATATTACCTCATTACCGATACTTATATAAACATTTACTATAAATATTTGTTTAATGTGTGTTTGTTTGATGTAGATGTAAAATTTATCTAAATTTACATTAATAATTTATTTTTAAAAAGACGTGTACTCTTTTTACATTTTTATTATATAATTTATTTTTTAATCTATTTATATTAAATTTATCTTAAATAAACACAATACTTTGTATATTCCATCCTAAATCACATATGGTCGCATCTTATACATTTTCATTACTGATACGAAATTTTGACATGTATACTGTTGAATTAACTTATTTTAGTTGCAGAATGAGTCGAATTTTAGATCTTAGTATTAACAACGAGTATCCAACCACTTAAATAATTTCGAAGTGGCTATTAATGGATTAACTTATCATGTCACCATTGAGTTAATAAAAACGTTTATCCTGTAAAACATGTGGGTTGAATTTAATAACCTGCTTGAAACGTGGGGTTGTATTCAGCAGTGTTTTAACTGGACAAGACAGTAAAGACAAATTGAGTGTCAAATAGGCTTAAGTCAAAGGAAATAAAGCAGTGCATGCCATATGTGCAAATTGCAATGTTGAAAATTACTCAAAAATACTTTTCTGTTGTTTCACTTTTGACTTTGTATGTTTGGTGTGGCTAATAGCCAGCTTGATTGATAATCCATCCTCTTTTTTCTGGCCTCATTTTTCATCCACTTTGCTTTCACATACCGTAAATTTGTATCGAAACAAGCATAATGTCAAACTCGTACAAGCATTGAAACTTTTTTTTGGTAAGTCATTGTATTTGCTCCGTCAGAAAATTGAACTCTCAACCTCGCTATAGTTTATTCTACTACTATATGAATAATAAACCCCTTAGTAAGTATTGAAATTTCGTTTTCCAATAAGTTACTAGGGTTCTAAAATAGATAGAATCCAATTGAAGTCTCAACCTATCTTATCTTTTGTTTTCTTGGTAGGATGGTTGTTATCTATTAATCAGTGAAAATAACAAGGCAAAGAAAAAAGCACGATCAAATCTTTCAAGAATTTAAAGAACAACCCAGTTGTACTTTGTTAGTTTGTTGAAATTTGCTCTTCAAGTGTTACCATAAAATGCAATAATATGTAGATCATGAGATCCCTTGTCATGTACTAAACCCTAAAAACTAAGGGTTTAAAAGAACATCACCACTGCCGGAGAAAGTGATGGATCCATGAAATGGGAGTTCGGTGGTGGCACGGAGTTGTGGCTTGTCTTAAGGGTTGTTCCAGGCTTCACACATATGTTGCCATTGTACTAAGAAGGAATTACGGTTTTGGACCCTTAACTAAATTATGTTGCTTTTGCCCCCTCAAATTATCAATTAAAAGCCATTTCCTCCCTAACATGATTGGGCGAATGTATACACGAGGTAAGAAATGCACTTGTTAGTCATTTTAGACTCCCTAATTGGGGTCTTTTCTAGTCTAACATATGGGCTAGTGCCTCCACATTTTTCATCATCTTAAGAGGATACATGACATACACTAATTTAGCGTATGATTGATTAATATTTGATGAGAGTATCAGATTATAACATTTTTAATAATCTATAAAATTTATATTTAGTTGATGTGAGATTCATGACAATCTTTTCTTTCCTTTTTGTCTTCTATATATCTTGCGCGTATTAGAAAATGAAATTGAGAACAAGAAATAGTAATTGAGGTCTTTGTACATATAGGAGAAGACTTCATACGTTTTCTGTATGCTTGTTGGAGAGGATGATAATGAGTAATTAAGAAGACAAGTTGAGAATTAGACAGGAACATATGTTAGGAGATATTGCAAAAGAGAAGGATTTTAAGATGATAAAGAAAGAGATTATATGATGTAAAAAAACAAACATAATCAAAATTTGATGACATGGCATCAGTTATTCTTAATCAACGGCTCATGTGCCACTGTTAAAAACTTTGCTTACTCCTAGATAACAAAGAGAACAAATGTGACCACTATTTCAATAATTTTAGGGGAGCAAAATGACAATAATTTAGTTGATGGTGCAAATGCCCCATTTCTTATTAGTACAAGGAGCAATGGATGTGTATTTTTTCCTTCAGAAAATCAATTAAGCACATCTATGTCAACTCAATTAGGTTAACTCTGGGTATAAATAATACATCAGTCAACTCAGCGAACTGACCAAACGTGTAAATGTATAGTTTGATTGATCAAGTAATGTTGAAGAAAGTCCACTCGTGGTATTCGGTAGATTTTCCATCACACATCAGCATCCGATGCTACCTACATACATGACTAGATCCTTATAATCAATTCACAAAATAATTGCTTCGGGAAAAAAATCACACAAGAAATCAGGTGTGGTTATGAGCAGCAAGACCCTGATTCCCAAAAAGTTATTACTGGTCGAAATATTTGAACATAATTGCCTCCTCCGTAGATTTTCTTTATTTTGAAATCATATAAAACCATTGCAAACTTTATTAAAGCTAAGGTCCTGATATCATACTACTCTTGTTCAACCAAATAAAGAGCAAGAAGATAACCCCACGAAGGTAGCCTGGTGGTTGGGGAACGCGGCGCTGTTTCGCGAGGCACGTGTCAAAATTAGTAGCCTTAGTTGTCGTGGATCCGTGTCACGCAATAGAGTCAGTTGCCCCTCCAGCTGCTTATCTCACTGAGGTGCTACGGTGATCGCACTAGAGCATGAGCTCAAGTCCGCTACTGGTGTCAGTTATGACTCTCGAGAACATGTCGTAGCAGAGAGATAATGTCGGCGCTTTTTCTTTTTTTTTTTTGTTTATTTTTTTTCCAATTCAAATTAAAATGAGAGTGTAGGTTCTATTT